>BPLR01007262.1:0-41888 GCA_021605095.1 Caerostris extrusa
GCAAATGCAATCCTTGAATTTAATCTACGAATTGAACACTTTAAATGGATCAACGACGTGTGGAAGCAAAACTGAACTGTTGAAAAAAATCTAAACAACAGTAAATTACATATAAATCTTACATAAGAAAATCTAAGCAAGAATGAACTGGATCTCTCTCAAAAAAATGTATAATTGCATTAAAGGATACAATTGCTGGCATGGTGACAGTTTTAGAAGGTGATAACTTGTCTGCAGATATTACTGTTATTTTTGAATGTTGCATTTCCTCGAAAAATTACGTTATAAATCAGAAGATCTAGCAATGATTATTACTGTGCACCAGCCAAATTTTGAAGAAATCTGATAAATTGCAGATTGCCTTCGAAGCATATTAGGTAAGTTTTCAAGGACTTCTCAATCCAAATGTTAAAAATATTCAATTCTCTGGCAATTGCAAAAAGAATACTATCCATTAATCTATCGATTCTTGTGTTTAACTTCATTATTGAATCCAATTATATGTATATTGTTACTATTGTTACTGTAAAACTTTCATTTATATTTATACACTGTGCTTTTTAAATAATTTATCATAGTTGAGAATCCTATCGGAGGGAGTGTTAAGAATTCGTTTCTTGATGTCGTCGTAGGCGGCGCAGTTTCGCTTTGTACTTCTGTTTGCTCAACTGGCTTGGTTTGTCGAACTAAAGTCAATTTTTGCATAATTTGGGCCAATTAGATAGGGAAAAAGTTGATTCTGAAACTTCACTCCATAAACATCCATGCAATGGCCAGAATTCGAACCTGAAGCTTGTGGTACCAATGGTCAGAGCATTATCAAATTGGCCCTAATCTGACAGAACAAGAAACGAAGGAAAATTAATTTTATGTTTGTCGCTACGTATGCCATTGCAGTTTTTATGAATGGAAGTGTTTCAAGTATTCCATCATTTAAATCGACATTTAATCCGTAAATTAAATCACGCTGCCTTGTAAAAATTACATTGCGACGCCCATTTCATGAATGTATATTCTTATTGTGAATTTAGGTTTACATGTGGATGTTTTGGTAAAGTAAACGCATTGAATTTTAAAATAGTTTAACGGCATCTTTCAGACTCTAGCTTAATAAATTCTAAGATTAATCTTTCCTGTTTCATTATTTCAGAATTTGATCCCCAAGTGCCGAGACATCAGGTTTATCGGAAATAACACCGACATTTAATAAGAGGTGAGACTAAAATTGGCATTTTTATTTTTGATATATACTTACACATAAAATCGGAAATTTCTTTTTAAATATCTAGCACGTTTCGACATAGTTGCCCTAGTTGTGAAGTGCCCGTCAAGTGACAGTCAGTCTGCATCGTCTAACATCTTCTAAGAAAAGGCATTAATATTATCATCCAGGCTAAAAACTCTGTTAATATAATCTGTGGACTGATGGACAATTGGCTAGCGCTCTGGCCTTTGGTACCACAGGCTTTGGTACCACAGGCAGGAGTAGCGAACCCTGGGTGCTGGCTTGACTTTTCTTGGAAGAGGTACATTGGAGTTGCTCGAGTTAGCTGCTTTACCTCAATTTATCCAAAATATTACGAAAAATAAATGAAACACCGAAACGCCCATAATTCGTTGATCCATGATAGTCTATCAAGTATGATCTCATGTTAACTTTTGAACATGATCAGGAATGAAAGGAAATGATGCGCACTATTTCTGTCATCCAAAAGTAAAAATTAAATGAGCAGAATAGAGATTCCCAAAGCACTTTGTATTTGTTACAAACTGGATTGCAAGTTTGCAAAACTAGAAGAACAGAAAAGCTGTCTTTAAGGATGACATAGTTGAGAGCTGAGAGAACATATGCCAAGATGGTTAAAACTAGTGGAGGGTTCGTCTGCTAATGCGCTATTGTAATTGGAAGTCTGACCTGAGAAGACTTGGGAAAAGGTATTGATGACAGGTATTGAATGTGTAGGTACGTCTTAGATGCATCTAAGGCCAAAATAAACTTCCCTTTCCATCAGTCTTCCTATTTATCTTGTACAAAAAGGAGTTTGATACTTGAGGACACAATGGTGTAGCTGAATTTCTTTTAAAAATTAAAATCATCAAGATGAAATGTGGTTTTCGGTTTTGACGACTAACTGATAGAAAATTAGGAATTAAATTGGAAGGTCGGATGTTCAAGCTGCCTAAACGCTGTGCAAAAAAAGTTTGAAGAGAAATGGAATATTTAAACCTAAGAGATTCATTTCAGGTCTAAGATAAATGTAGAGAGGAGAGGATGAATCGGAAGAAACTTGTTTGATGGTAAAAGTACTCTGTCAGGATAAGCTGCCTCTGAAACAATGGAAGCTGATCGGCTTCTTTATGTCAAATAGAGAGCGGAGTCCACTTTGGAGGAGCTCTTGTGAAATCTGAAGCTAAATGATACACATTTAGAATTTTGAGATCTCAATAGCTGAGATAAAAATAGGGGCCCATATTAAATTAGATTTCGGGTAGTAAAATTAACAATTTGAATGAGATGGCAGGGACCGACCGACAAATCCCTGGAATGAGCTGCAATTGCTTTGATTGCATTTAACTTTCTGATGACTTCCTTTTAAGCTGTATGAAGTGTTGTTTGAAAGTAAGGTCATTAGAGAAAATTATGCCAAGAATTTGAGGAGTACTGCATAAACGGAATATTAATGATGTGAATCTGCGGGAGATGAGAAGGATTCTTATTTGAAAAATTTACTATTTCGCATTTCTCAGAATGAAGAACGAACTTCCACGTTTCACACGATTGAGTTAATTTATGAAGTGTTACTTGAAGATTGAACAGAACTGGGTCGAGACATTTATCATTGTTATTTAAAAAGTATTGTCTGCACATATGAAGCATTCAGTATGAGCAGAGATGACATCTAAAAATTCCCACGTGTAAATAGTGAACAGAAATGCACTTGGCACACTGCCATGTTGAACACTGCAAGTGGAAAATAATTTCATTCAAACAGTGTTTCACCATTTTACATGGAATTTCCTGCTGTTGATGAAACTAAAACTCCAATTTTCAGTGATGCCCTTTAAACCAACTTGTAAAATTTATATAAAATCCATCTCTCCGAATTGAATCATAGGCAGAAAATATGTTCTAACTTAAATAAAAATAGCTTTTGGCATTTTTAGCTTCCATGATTTTGGGAAGAAGGGCAAGAGTACATGTAATAATTTAAAGAGTGAAGCCCCGAATGATAATGGTGAAACCTGTGGCACTGAGCTCCAGTCATTCAGCCATCAGACCCTTTTATGAGTATTATTGAGTTGAAAAGATAATTGGATCGGTAAGTGATGGCTGTCGAAAGGATCCGAGTGAACGAAGAAAGTAAAATTGAGATGTATATATCTGCACTGACGAAGGAGAGATCAATTAAGAAACGAAGAAGTTGGAGTGATATTTGGTGCATATCTTGCATTGGAAATGTTTAGATTATTATTGATAATCCAATTGATTAAAGTTTTAGAAAACTATAATTTGAAGAAGAACAACCGAGAATGGGAATGATGCGGATTTAAATCCTCGGGAAAGATGCAAGTAGAAGAAAGCTGATGGCTGATTGTATCCAACAGAGTAATAATGAAATGTCACTTAGGAAAATAAAAGTGAATACAGTGCAGGGTATTTGTGGAAGATGAACTATAATAGCCTGTATATTTCTTTTCTGAGAGGGGGAGATTAAAAGATTGAGTATGTGTCAGGGAATAATTGAATCAAAAGCTGTAAAGTCCACCTCATCGCGTGTTATCGGGTCGATCAATTCTGTGGATTAATTTTCCATGAACTTAGGATTGATCTCGTAAATGAATAGAAATCATTCTTTCTTTACTGAAGGTAATCAAATAAAATTAAATATTTATAAGTCTGTTAGCTAACACCTTTTAGCATTTGAATTAATTTTTGTTTCATGTTTGCTTTCCAGTATTTTTAGAAGTGAAAACTTTCCAGATTAAAGTTTTGAAATATTTGTGTGTGTCCACAGTTGATACAGGGGGGGAGTTAACTTAGACCAGTAATATGACATTTCTTTGATGAAGTGGGCGCCTCCGCACTTGATATATCTAGGTTTTGAACAGCCATTATGGCTCCCATGGTGAAACCTGTTACAATTAAAGTACTGAACAGTTCGAATGTCTTTGCGATAGGGTCTGTTCTTATGGTTGCGTTTCCCGACGATATGTGGCGCATTTTTCTTTTGCTACTGTTCTCTGTGAATCTGGTGATGAAGTGTCTGTGCACCAACGCAGTCATCCTGATTCTTTGTTTCTCTTTATTTAATGCGTTGGGAATTGAAGTGCTGTAATGTCTGGTGGATGCAATCCTTGAATTCAATGTACGAATTGAATTGCATTCATCAACGACGTGTGGAAGTAAAAATTGAACTGTTGGATAAAATTTGAAAGAGTAAAATTGGCTGCCGGCTCCTCTCTGGAATAAATACGTTTAATAGCATGAAAGGATATAATTGTGAATATGATAAATATCGGGGCATTTTTAAAAGATTATAACGTGTCTGCAGATATTGCTGTTGTTCTTCAAAAGTGGCCTTCTCACGAAAAAATTACTTTTATACATCGGAAGATCTAGCAATGAATGTTACTGAGCAACCGCCAGATTTCGAAGAAATCTTCACAAACTGCAGATTGTCCCCGACACATACTAGGTAAGCTTTCAAAAATTTCTCAATCCAAATGTTATTTCAAATATTAAAAACAGTCAATATCGTGGCAATTGCAAAACAATTACTATCCATTAATCTTCCCTGATTCACAGGTTTATATGTTGAATGGATGTCCTTTAAAACACTGTTTATGTCCTTTATTGATAATAACGATCCGTTGTCAGAACAACAGAAAAATTTTATCTTCAGTCAGCAATTAAGTTTGAAACAGTAATATAATACAAACAAAATAATAAATAAATAATATATAGAAAAGTGTAATTAAGGATTTGAAAAAACCTTTTGATTTCTCATTATGAATCGTATTAATGAAATATTTAAAGGTCTCAAAATTAAATGCGAATTTAATTAAGATTAAGATAATTTAAGACCGCTGCTTCATAAAATCGAAAATAATTTACGATAATCAAATCAGTTGGATATAAGTACAAACTCTGTATGAGAAATCTCTAATATTTATTCGTATAAATTCGCCAACGAATTGCTATTGAGTCGGGAAAATTTACGAAGATTTTAAACAATTATAACGTGAAATCGTAAGCAGAGTTCCGACAAGAAATGAATTTAAAGGGCAACTAACTCCGAAATTCAAAACGTTAATAGGATAATACGAACAAAAATAATCGTACGTTAGAATGCACCGATTCACAACATATTTTCAGGCGTAAGTAATTTACCGATTCTGAAGCAAATGTGAGGGAGTTTAAAATATGTCAAAAGAAACTTAATTATTTAATTGTCGCGAATGCCATTCAGGATCGAAGTGCAAGAAAATTCGTTTAAAAATTAAAAACTTGTTTAAAGCATTTCTCTAAATATGCATATAAATAGAAATGCAGGAAAGTAATCAAGGAGGACATAGTATGTGGGAGGAGCCAACCTTTTTGTGGAAATAATGAAATATATCAAATTTCTTTTTAATATAATTTCATATCAATATTTACTCTCCGTATTTTTTAAATCAACTTAAAAATTTTATTTTTAGAACATACCACCTAGCTCTACAATTAATGAATTGTAATCTAAGTTGCTAAAAAGAAGAAAGTTTTTCAAATATGAAACCTTAACCCTATCACCAAAAGAAATTGTTAGTAACCTTTTAAAGAAAAAGTAAAAAAAAAAAAATTTAAATTTTAAGATTACTTGATTTAAAAAAGATCCTGACGCAGTAGTATGCAAACTCGAAATTTCATTTCAGGTAATTCATATAAGGAGCCATAAAAATGTTTCGGTTCGAAGGCCATGCTGTCCATATTTGGTATGCCAGTCATGCACAATCCCCTTGAGCATTTGAGCAATCATCCCAGTGCTCCACCAGGTTGAATATACCGCTTTGGAAAACTAATGTTTCAGCTGGCGGCCTGATGGCCGATTGGCTAGCACGCTGGCATTTGGTACCACAGCCTTCAGATTCGAATATCCTGGCGGTGCCATGGCCATTTGTGAGGGTTCAGGATCCACGTTAAAGTGAAGTTCCCTGTCTAATTAGACCAAAAGTGTGTACAAAATTACAGTAGAGCGACAAACCAAACCATCTTCATGCTGTTTGAAGAAGTCCTAAACTGCCTACTGCACTTCTACGTACTTTTCAAGGGACCGAATTCATAAAAATTGTATGGGGAGAGATGTGGACTGTAAGGCGAGTAAACCAGTGTCTCCTGTTTGATGCATTTTGTTCTAACGTTGCCATTGTTAATGTTTAAAGCCTTTACCACATACTCTTCGGAAATAAACGAACGCCCCACTAATTCTATGCATCGGTATTGATGATTATACACCCACACCTGACACGCTAATTTGCATATAAGCTGCAGCCACACCCTAAAAACGGAACTTTTTGATCGGCCCTTATATTTACGTCTATTTTCATTACGTTTCATTTATTTATTTGAGGTATTGTATATATAACCTTATATTTAAACAAATTGAGCAAGAATTGCATTCAATATGATGATTAACTGAATTTGATAAATACTTCAAATTTTTATGTGATAATTTACTACTGTGCTCAAAACATAAGACCATTTATTTTTTTTTTTCAAAAACACTTTATTTATTCTTCCAAATTTATTTCATCGCCTTCAAAGTAATCCCCTAATCAAAATTGAATGCAAGTTTTTTGCTCAATGAATTCAGACAGTTCAAAAATCGCCGGAATCAACTTTAGCGTCTCACAAAGCCAAGCGTAAGTCAAGCATTAATGAATATTTCGACGTCAAATTTCACAGATGCCCAGTACAGTGCCAGCGATCTAACAAAGAAAAAAAAAATTGAAATTCCATAATCCCGGGAAATTTTAAATTGAAAATGGGTCTTACTTTTAGGACACAGTAGTAATGTCTATCAATAAATCGCCCCTAATTATTATTTTCTTTTTCAGAGACTGTTAGCAGATTTGCATACTATTTAAAGATGCACCAATGTTCCTTCTACGAACACCACTCCATAAACCAATTAAAGTTAAAACGTCATGTTTTAACTCACACTAGAGATCAACCTTTTTAACGTTCCTTTTCAGTTATACTTTGTTTGTTGGGTTGAATTGTTATGTTCTTTATGCATATAGATAGGTAAATATACAAAAAATCATAAATAAATTAATCATAATACTTCTTAGTTATAGTAGTCTTCACAAATGAGCTTAATTCTATAGTAAATTTGCACGATGATTTACGATATTTTTGCAAGGTGCAATTTTGAAATACATAATTGTAAAAATAACGAAAAGATGTTAAAAAACTTATTTAAGAACCACTTATTAATATTAAACTATTTATAATTTATAGGAAAAAATCCAAATAAAAATAAAGAATGTAAGAATTCAAATTTTTTAAAACGTATCTCGATCACTGTGTTAAAAAGGGAGGAAAGACTGAATTGGACGAATCGATTATTTAAGGGTTAAGGGTGTTGTAGCATTTCTTTTCTCTTTAGAAGCGTTTTTAGTATTTCATTCGCATGAGAGAGGAATGTATGTTATTTTAACAACCCATCACTCAAATTTGACAGCAGACGAGCAGTAATGTGGGTGACGACGCAGCAGTATTATTACATGCAATTAGAGTTTTGAATTAATGAGAACAACCTGTCACTCAAATCTGACAGCAGACATTCGGTATGATCTATAATGAGAAAATTAAAGAATGACTGCGCGACCCTCACCGATCGAAACAATTACAGATTGAATATGAACTATTCTATGAGCTATTCCATCGTAATGGGTGACCATGAGTTCAGAAATGTCTATTCCAATGAGAAGGGAGGAAAGCTGACATTGACTTCTTTTAAGGAGATGAAACTTCTTTTAAAATTTTTGTGTGAAGAAGATAAAGTTCTGCGACGAGTCGAACAGAAGTATTGTTTTTCTTTCTCTGAACTGACTGAATATGCCGGATTTCCCTATAGGCTAACTAGGCTTCAGCTTAAGGCCTCAAGATCAAGAGGGCCTACATTTAAATTGTTAGCAAAATTAGAATGACACTATTCTAAAAACAATAAACACTAAAGCACTGAATCTAAAATAAGGAGAAATTTTACACATATGACTAATAAACAAACATTAGAATGTATTGGTAAGATCAACGCTTTCGGCTCATTGGTCTGTTCGTTTGTATGTACTACACTCATGTCCATAAATTAAGGATAATTCAGAATCACACAGAAATTGAACTCTAAAATAAAAATTTCAACTGTAGAATTACCACACACATCTTGAAAAAGAATATGCAAATTACAGGAAACCACCAGATGGCGCGGACAGTACGTCACAATGACGAGAGTGTAGGAGAAGGGTATATAAGGAATGGTGGCAAAGAAGTAAAATGGTTCACAAGCGCTTTAAAAGCCTTTCAGTGCAATAACCGCATAGTTGTGGCACAAAGGAAACATTTGGATGATTTTTTATGTGGTAGAATTATCGGACGACTGGAATGTGGACGTACCCAGCTGGAAGTATCCGAGGAACTTGAATCGCCCAGATTGTCATCTCCAGGCTTTGGCAACGATTCCAAGATGATGGTAATGTGAGCAGATGTTACAGCACAGGTCGCCCCCGAGTTACAACGCCGAATGAGGACCGGTATTTAGCGGTTACTGCCAAAAGAAACAGACGGAGCACAGCATCAGACCTGTCTCGTCAGATCTCTTCAGCTACCGGTATGACAGTTTCAAAGCAGACCGTGTATAGACGCTTAGGGCACATTGGTCTATATGCTCGTAGGCCTGTCAGATGTGTTCCATTTACCGCAACTCACTGTCGTC
Source organism: Caerostris extrusa (assembly GCA_021605095.1). Taxonomy (NCBI): domain Eukaryota; kingdom Metazoa; phylum Arthropoda; class Arachnida; order Araneae; family Araneidae; genus Caerostris; species Caerostris extrusa. The sequence continues at coordinate 8,976 of BPLR01007262.1, forward strand.
TGCGATTAACCTGAGTAGAGAGCATGCATTGTGGACACCACAACAGTGGTCTTGTGTGATGTTTTCCGACGAGTCAGGTTTAGTTTGCAGTCGGATTCTCGCCGGACTTTCATATGGAGATCGCCAGGTACCCGTTACCACCAAGAGAACACCATTGAACGACACCGTTGCGGTGGTGCAGGATGGCTCGTTTGGGGGAATTATTCTTGGTTCCAGAACTGACCTGCATGTTCAGAGTGTAACGATGACAGGCTACATCTATCAGGATGTCATTCTGGAACAACATGTACGTTTGTTTCGGGGCGCCATGGGTGCTGAATTTCAGTTTATGGATGACAACGCCCGTCCTCACCGTGCAAACATTGTAGACGAATGCCTTCAATTGGAGGATATCACCCGTATGGATTGGCCAGCATACTCACCGGACTTGAATCAATAGAGCATGTGTGGATATGCTTTCTTGGCCGCCGAATTACAGCCCGTCAAGCCCCTCCCACCTGTCAACCGGAACTTCGGAGGCATTGCTTGATGAGTGGTGTAATATTCCCCAAGATCAGATTGATAATTTGATACTCAGCATGCCTAGGCGTTGTAGGCCAGTATTGCATCGTCCGGGAGAAATACTCCATATTAACCATCATACTAACCATGTTATACTGTTTTTTGTAAATAGGTTCTTTTTTGAAATTTTTCAGGGAGTAAAAATCGCAATTTTTATTAATTATGTCAAACATATAGCATCTTTTTTGCTTTTGCCTTTTGTTTAATAAATAGACTTTACAAATAAGTCAAATTTGTTTTACTTCTGTCTCTTTCTTTGCCTAGAACTTCATTATCCTTAATTTATGGGCATGAGTGTAGATTGCACCAAAAGTATAGTTTTTTGCGTTCAGTTATTTGATAGAAAATATGATAATTTTTATTGCATATTTTATTTTCGTGAAAGGGTGAAGATTTTTATTATTGAATTCTATTTCTTTGTGTAAAATGTTGGAAAATTATGTTTGATTAGTTATTGTTACAAGTACTATATGGGGGCTGAGAATAAATGTCCAAATAAGTGTTCTCGACTTTTTTTTTCATTTTATTAACGTGCCATTTTTCATAAAAGTGCCACTTCTAATAACATGTTTCATTTAACATATTGGTATATATCACAGTTAATGATGCATTTCATTATCTCCTCATGAAATTTTGAGTATGGTTTAATATATATTTTTCAAATAACATACATTCCTTCTCTCTCCTGGGAATGAAAATGTCAAAACTCATCTCGTGAGAAAAATGCTACAATTATATTATTCTTGCATTTAGAAACTTTTTAATAATGGGATAAATATATTTGTTTTAGGAGAAAACGAAATTATAATATGAGTTTGATTTGAATGCGCCATTTAAAAGAAGAATAAACTTCATGATAGCAGGCAGTATATCTCATTTTAAATTAATATTGAAAATTATTTTCCATCCTACATTAGAAATCTTTTTAAAACTGTATATTTTGTATATCAACTAGAAGAAGAAGGGATTCTTTCTATCAAATACATTCCCATCATTCCTCTTAAGCAATGGAAGGAACAAGATATTTCAACTGAATGGAGTATTGAAATTAAGAAAAATTATTTTCTTTTATTTTTTTAGGCTCTTAAAAACCAGTTTTTGTTAGATTGATTTAAAATTATTCATTTTAAAATTTTGTGCATGGAATACAAATCAAAAATAGACTCTCAAGAAGAAATGAAAAACTGTTTGATGATGTTGATGAATAATGCAGTATTTTCCGTATTTCTGTTATAAATATTTAAATTAAATATTATTCTTATCTTAAATAAGAAGTTTGAATTACTATATTTATTTTCATTCTTAAAAACTGTTTTTTTCTACAATTCTTCGATTTTTCAATATGTTTTGATAACAATTAACATTTTCATATTACTGGTTGATAAATTTTATTGTATATAGTTTGTAATAATATATTTTTATATCTTATTTTTTAATGTTCCTAAAAATAATATTGAAAGATTATGCCGTACGTTAACAATGAAATTAGAAACATATCAAACTTACTATTTAATTATTTAAGCTAAATGCTTTTAGCCATAAGGTTTTTTTTAATTTTGTTTTTTTATAATAATTATCAAACTAATGTATAATTTACATAAATTCTTTCCTAAAACTGTAACTACAACAATGTAGTTTTAAATATCTTTTATATGGTTTATATACATTTAATACCAAAATACTACTGTTTAATGGAAAAAGTTTCTTCTTCTATTTTCCTAAAACTGATGATAATCATTCTTTCTGTATCTAATCTTATTTATATCGCTCAAATAATATTCACACATTATTCATATTCAAATATTATTTATATCTTCCAGATTTATGTTAGAAATAAAAAATAAATATGAAATTATGTATTCATATGTGCCTACTAGTTGTTTTATATATTTAGGTATTTATACATGGAACAAAAATGCAATTAATTTATTCTTAAGGAAATACTTTAATTTAAAATATTATATTGAAGAAAACATCATTCATCTTTTAAAACAATTATGAAAATCAAAATTATGATGAAAGAAAGAACATTCTAAATAAAAGAGTAAAAAACATTTTAATTATTCACACATAAACATTCGTGCAATGCAATTTTTTACTAATGCATTCGAATAATAACAACAGCATATTTTTATTACTTCAAGCACTTCTCAAAACTTAAAATCGTTTTACTTTTTGGAAAAACATAGATAATATTTCTGTAGACTTAACAATATAATATGACGTCAATTTCTAACAAGTATATTATGCATCGTATAGATCCAAATCCTAAGTACAACAGTACCCCAAAACATGACTCCAGACAAAATTATTCTATATAAAAATATATTTAGTAATGAATTAAAAGGCAAAATATATTTAGTAATAAATTAAAAAGAATAAATAGGTGCTTAGCTCTGTGATGAGTTCAATGTTAGTTTAAATGGCAAAAGTCACTTTTAAAAGTGGATGTAATAACAAAGTGATACTTTACATTCGTTAAATTATAAATAATTTTAAATTATTTTAAATTATAAATAATTTTAAATTATAAATTATTTTTTTATTTTAAATAAAGATTTTTTTTAATCAAGATAATTTTTTAAGAAGTTGGAAGTAATTATCGTTTGCTAAAATTTTATATATTTATAGACTTTTAGTAAACGGTAATTACTTCCAACTTTTAAAAAAAATTATCTTCAATCTAGTTAAATACATTCAGAATGTTAATGTAGTTATATATTTTTATAAATTAATGCTATGTACGGTGTTATGAATTCAATTTAGTTCATAATACTGAATTTTTAATTCTGAAGAAGAGGACGTGTTTCTCTGGTGAATAAATTTTTGTATTCCATTTCAAATTCAAGTTGTATTGTTGAAGAGGAGAAAATGTGGAACATATTTTTAAATGTACTCATGTTGAAAGTTACAGAAAGAATTTTAAACAAAATCTTCAAATTCTAAAGAAATATTTTGCCTGTTGTGATAATATCAATTATATAACAAAACCCTCCTTTTTTAGCTTTTGTTAAATTTGTGAAGTCCTGTCAATATATTAATGTGTACCTCTATGTTTACTTTCGTATATTGTACTTATATATATATTTTTTAGAATAAAGCTTTTATTATTTTCGCGCCTCTAAAATTGTTTTGCGTATTACCTTTATATGCTATTTTTATTTATTTATTTTTTATATTATTATAAATTCCACTTCATACTCAGTGGATTTTTTTTTTTTCCGACATGAAATTATTTTTTATTTTAATATTCTCATTTTTAAACGTGACGTTAGTTAATATTTTATTTGTGTTACAATATGATTCAAAAGGCATTTTTTTTTTATTATTTTTTTTTTTTGTTATACGTTCAAAAGTGATCATAATTTTGAATTTCGCTTTAATTAAAAAAAGCTTTAATTTATTTATCTAATGGACGAATTCACTTTTAAAAAGACTTTTTTATAGTAGAATTTTATTGAAGACAAATAATTAATATATATTTTATTAACAATCAGATTCTGTTATCTTTTTTATAGAAATATATAAAATATTTTGTTAAAAAGCGTATTAAAACGTTGAACATTTAATATATTAGAATATTCATTTATTAAGTTAGAAGATTAAAATAAGAATATTCTAAGAATTAACAGAATGATTATTTTTTTCAACGAATAATTTTTTTCTTTGTTAGAATGCAATAGTACCAATAAGTCTTAGTGATTTTATTCTTAAACTTCAAATAAGTTATTAAAATTTACATTTTGGTGAATTTATGTTCTGAATATTTTATTGTAATCATTTAAATAAACGTTCAATTTAAAATAACTTATTTTAGAAAGAGATTTCTGTTTCCATATTAACTTAAAAGGAATTTTAGATGGAATATATTTTAAACTCTAATCATGCCCAATTTAATTTTAGTAGATGTATTCCATTAGCTGAGTCTAACAATAAATGTTTTTTTTTTCGAAGAAAATAGATGTAAGAGCTTTAACTTTCTGGAGTACTATTTAATCTTCTTTTCTAACTTGGTGATAAATTGAATGTTTATCTAAAAAAAGGAAAATGACTTGTTAGATTCTAAAAGCACTAAAGTTTTCTTGTCAATTTTAACCGAAACTAATAAAACATTATTTGAATTTTTATTGTTTTAATATTTGACATTTACTAATTGAATTTTCGATTAATATTAATTATCTGTCTTAAACAAAAAATGATTTATCTACTTTCAAGGATCATGATGTGTTTCCAAAGCATTTTGGCTTTTCTTTGACTATTTTGAATGTCTTATTGATCTTGAATTATTAAATTTAATGGAATAAAGTTTATTAAAACATTCTTGTGTAATTGATTAATTTAAATTGACATGTATAATAAGAACGAATCACTGACCTTATTTTATCTTTGCTAACATTTTAATGATAATTATTGTTAACTTAATCCTTGATAATTATTATTATCATAGCATATTTGAGGAAAATTCTAAAAGCATTTAAGTTTTCTTGTCAATTTTAACCGAAACTAGCATAACATTAGTTGAATTTTTATCATTTTAATATTTTACATTTACTAATTGAATTTTTAATTAATATTAATTATCTGTTATCAACTTCCAAGGATGTGTTGTCAAAGCAGTTTGACATTTCTTTTGACTGCTCAAATGTCTTATTGATCTTAAGGTATTAAATTTAATGACACAAAGTTGATTAAAGCATTATTTTGTAGTTGTTGTTACTGTCGTATTCCCTGAAGACTACAAGAAAACCAAATTCGCTGCCGAATAATATTGCCCATGTTGATTGCCAGCTTGGAGTATAAATCCTAGCTGGTCTAGAATATGCATACCAGCTGCAACAGCTGGGCAATCCAAGATATGACGAGGGAGTAAGCTCGACATCAGGGCAGTTGCCACATTTTTGGTATTTCTTAACGCCATCAGCAGAAGTTTTCATATTTTAGGGGTGCTTCATCCTTACTCATGTGAGAGTAGTAGCTGCTTTACTGTCGACATTTAGTTCTGCAATTTGGTATTTAGTTTTGATTCTAGAAGGAATCATAAGTTCAAATTTGACCAAGGCATTTACATCTGAAAGGGAAGTAGTAATGGTAGATATTATTGTGTAATTGATTCATTTAGAATGACAGGTAACTGTAAGGAGGAATCTCTGATACTATATTGTTGCTATATATTACAATAATAATTATTATTATCTTAATCCTTGATAATTATTATTAACATAGTATATTTAGGGAAATTCAAAGTGATTCTTAAAAATAATAATAATGAATAATACATATATAAACATATATTATATTTAATACGTAATAATAGATAATAATGTACATAATTATAATGCATAATGAATTAAAAATATTCATCCATTTTGTATGTTTTGTAGATGTAACTGATTGAAAAGTTACAAAATACAGTAAACACTAAATAAACTTTTTTTAAATGAAATTATTTAAATAAAATTTAAAATTTATAAATTAATTAATAAAAATAAAAAAATTAAATTTAATAATAATAGTTTAAAATTAAATTTTAACTAAAAAAATTAAAAATTTAAAATTTTTGTTAATTTAAAAAAATAATTATGTTTACATTATAATAAAATATAAACTTATATTTAGAATTTAATGTAATTAATTTTATTATAATTATATATATATATATATATATATATATATATTTACAATATAATATTTTTTAAAAAAAATATAATAAATCAGTTTTAAGTTCAAAAATCTGCTTAAAACCCCAAAGAATGAATACTTTATGAGGCTTGCATAGCATTTTTTTTTATTTTGAATTTTAAACTAACCTTCAACCAACTGTATTTTAATATGTATCATAATTTAATTAATTTATCTTCAAGTAGCTATTTTAAAGTTACTTTTTACAATGTTCTTTTTTTTTTTTTTTTTGCCAGCATAAATACGTTGAACGAATTCATGTTATGAAAAGCACTCCTAATATGCATCAACATTACTGACAGCAATCTACTTAGCCAATTTCAGCACTTAGCTAAAAAAAAAAAAAAAAAAAGACAGCAAAAACAATTAAGTCTATTTTAATTGCTCAACCCTTTCGAATAATGCGTGGGACAATTAAGCCAAACGCTTTTCCACGAGCCTTTGAGTCATCCATCTCTGGCAGGTGAGTTAGGAACGAGACAGCAAATGCCAATGCGTCATGGCTTGAGAGAAAGACATCATTCCGGCATGCCGACACAGAGGAAGTGCCGATTTTCAGATGCCAGGCCTCATCATGTCAGCCGATCTATTAATACAGCCCTCTTTTACAAGCCCTAAAGGAATGGCAGCGCTTTGCTGTTCGGAAAGGATGGAGTAATGCAATTGGGGTTTCTAAACTGCCAGTTTTCACTGTGGGATTTTGTTTCGCACTAGAGTACAGTGGTAGATTTTGGAAGTTTTCATTTTGGCAATTAATCTGTAGGATTTACATGGTTTTAATATTATATAAGGAAACTGGATGCCAGTCTCTCTGTGGGATTTGTTTTCGCATTAGAGTACAGTGGTAGATCTCGGATTGCGGAAGTTTTGATTCTGACAATTAATGTGTAGGATTTACATGTTTTTAATAATATATGAAGTAATGAATTTGGATGTGAGTTTCTCTGTGGGATTTGGTTTCGCACTAGAATACTGTGATAGTCTCGGATTTTTGAAGATAGATCTCGTAGATCGATCTGGTAGATCTCGGATTTTGAAATTTTGATTCTGACAACTAATTTGTAGGATTTATATTTATTATAATATATGAAGTACTGGAATTGGAGGTGGGTTTCTAAGCAGCCAGTTTCTCTGTGGGATTTTGTTTCTCGTTGGGGTACTGCGATAGGTTTCAGATTTTTGACAATTAATCTGTAGGATTTATATATTATTAATAATACGTGGAGTAATGCAATCGGATGTGAATTTCGAAGTTGCGAGTTTCTCTGTGGGGTTTGTTTCGCAGTTGGGGTACAGTGATAGTTTTTTTTGATTTTGGATTTGATTTTGACAATTAATCTTAATATTCTTTTTTGATTTTGACAATTAATCTGTAGGATTTATATATTTTTAATAATATATGAAGTAATACAATTGGATGTGGGTTTCGAAACTGCGAATTTCTCTGTGGGATTTGTTTCGCAGTTGAGGTAGCGATAGTTTTCGGATTTTGATTTGATTTTGACAATTAATCCGTTTTTGACAATTATTCTTAAGAACTTTTTGATTTTGACAATTAATCCGTTTTGGACAATTATTCTTAAGAACTTTTTTGATTTTAAAAATTAATCTATAAGATTTATATATTTTTAATAATATATGAAGTAATGCAATTGAATGTGGGTTTCGAAACTGCAGTTTAATCCAGTGCGAGACAAAATCCCACAGAGACAGTGGTAGGATTTATATTATTTATTTTGATTTTGATTATTATTCTGTAGGATTTATATATTTTTAATAATACACGAAGTAATGCAATTGAATGGGGTTTTGGAACTTCCAGTCTTTCTGGGGTATTTTGTTTTGCATTGGGGTACAGTGGTAGATGTTAGAAGTTTTGGAAAATTTCTCGGATTTTGGAAGTTTTGATTGTGGTAATTAATCTGTAGGACTTATATATTTTTTGGAACAACAAATAACCAATTTTTGCCAGCGAAATTGAAAAAAAATTCATGTAAATGTTATGCTATATATAGGTTATAGGTTTAATATAGGCCGAGACGTTACAATTATAATGAAAAGTCTGAAAATTAATGTGTTGCAATTCTTTCATCAGTTTTTTTTGTGAAGAACTGATGAAATACAATGTAATTATTCATTATAAAATTCAAAAGATTTTTTTCTACAATTAATCACTCTATGACTGTAAAACCAAAACAGCATTTTGCCAATAATAACTGACAGTTTGTAACTGACAACTGATTCTTCCTTCAAATAATAGAAAATATCATTTTCAAAATCTACACGTGAGTTTAAAAGTTTATTAAATAGAAAGACAAATTTCTTTGAATTTGAGGTAAAACAAAATGCTTACTATACTCAAAGTTTAAAGTTCACACGTAAATGACCCTTCATATCTCGGAAACTACGCGAATAAAATTGCTACAAAAAAAAAAAAAAAAAAACAGCAGAACGATCTCAAAATCATTTACCCCTGGTATCTTCACCTTTCTTTTAAGGATTGAAGTACTTAAGCCCATAAAAGAAGGGAAGAAGCCAGCAGTTTTTGTTGAAGGCGGACAATCGCTTCTCTCTTGTTTCGCCATTCAAGAAGTTTCGACCCTCCATTCAGAGTTTAATGGTCTCCGGCATGCAAAGGGAACATCTTTTTGATTCTACCGAAGACCGTGAATCGCACATCTTATTCGAGAAAAGAAAAGTTTTTCAGGAAAAGAAAGGGGAAAAGATTAATTACGTTCCTGGAGATGACCATAATTTTAACCCATTTGGAAGGGTTTGCGCAATAAAGTGTTTGTTCGAATGGCGAAAAAAAATTTTCTTTCTTTCTTTTTTTTTTTTTTTTTTTTTTTTTGTCTTCTTAAGAAAGTATAATTTTCTTCTCGTGCGTAATGATTTTTAATACCATTTAGGTAGTTCTTGTTTTAAAACGATTTATTATGATATTAATGATTTTTATCAATTAGAAGGAGTGTTTTTTTTATTGTTTATTGGAATTAATTTTTGTAGGATAGATTTAAAAATGGTAACGTAATAAATATTTTTTTTTTGTTCTAATGCAGCTGGTAAACACCAAGACAATTGTCTTAAATGCCTTAAGGCAAGCGCTGCATCGAAGTTATTTTCAAAGCACTATCCAGTAGGTGCGCGCAGCTTGAAGATAAGCTACGGACGCGGAGTAAAAATACCTCCTCAATGCTCTATTATTATATTACATAGAACCTACTGTATAAAGTGGATACCGAACCACTACCAGCATCTCTGGCAATGCCGGGACACAAATCTGAAATCCAGATACAGAGCGCTAGCCACTCGGCCATTCAAGCCATTATAATAAATATAATATATAAAATATAAACGAGTAAAATGTACTTACTCATTGTATTTATTATAAGAGAAATGCAAAAAAAAAAAAAAAAAAGGAATTATTTTTCAAAAGAAAAATTTATTATACTTATTTAATAAATATAATTTATTATACCTATTTAATAAATATTTGCATCAAAATTTGTGTTACAAAAAGTATAATAACTAAATATTTGAAATTAGATCATAAATAGGTGATTTAAAATTAGATTTAATTCTTGTTCTATAAGTAAGAATAATTTAAAAAATAACTTCATTCGTGAATCATGCATATTCTATCATTTTCTTTGAATGTTTTATGTGTAATATATTATATTTTTATATGATAAATATATTCGTTTACGTAGTATGAATCTAATAAATTTGCAATTTTTGTGAAGAATTGGAGAATACAATGTAAACATTCATTATAAAATTTAAACGACTTTTTATCTGCAATAAATCAGTTTCTGACTGTGAAACCAAAACATTTTGCCACTGAAAACTGACAATTTTAAATGAGAACTGATTCGTAGTTTTCTTCAAGTGATAGGAAATATCATTTTGAAAAATCTACACAGTCTTAAATGGAATTAAAGATAAAAGACAAACTCTTTTTATTTTGAGAAAAAGCAAAATGTTTAGTATGCTCATAGTTTAACGTTCACACTTAAACGATTCTACATATCTTGGAAACTATGCGAATAAAATTGCTACATAAAAAAAAAAAAATAAAGAGCTATCTCAAAATCATTTAGCCGTCGTATCTTCACCTTTCTTTTAAGGATTCAAGCACTTAAACCCATAAAAGAAGTGAGAAGCCGGTAGTTTTTTGTTGAAGGCGAACAATCGCTTCTCTCTTATTTCGTCATTCAAAAGTTTCGACCATCCATTCGGAGTTTAATGGTCTCCGGCATGCAAAGGGAACATCCTTTTGATGCTCCCGAAGACCGTGAATCGCACAACTTATTCGAGAAAAGAAAAGTTTTTTCAGGAAAAGAAAGGGGGGGAAAGATTAATTACGTTCCTGGAGATGACCATAATTTTAACCCATTTGGAAGGGTGTGCGTAAAAAGTTTTTTGTTCGAATGGCGAAAAAGTAAATTTTCTTTCTTTCTTCTTCTTCTTCTTCTTAAGATAGTATAATTTTCTTCTCGTGCGTACTGATTATTTAATACTGTTTAAGTATTTCTTGTTTTAGAAAAGATTTATTATGCTATTCAGGATTTTTATCAATTAGAAGGTGCGTTTTTATTGCCTATTGGAATAAATTTTTGTAGGTTTGGATTTAAAAAGTGGTAATGAATATAATATATGTAATATAAACGAGTAAAATTTACTTACTTACTCATTGTATTTATTATAAATTCAAAAAAAAGCTAAAAAAGAATTATTTTCCAAAAAAAATTTATTAACTTATTTAATAGATAATTGCATGAAAAATTTATATTACAAAAAAGCATAAAAACTAGATATTTGACATTAGATCATAAATAGGTGAGTTAAAAATGAAATTAAATCATGTTCTATAAGTAAGAGAAATTGAAAAAATAATTTTTGTTCGTGAATCATGCATATTTTACCGTTTTGTTTTCGAACGTTTTGTGTGTTATTTATTATATTTTTATATATGATAAATATATTCGATTATGTAGTATGGAGTTACTAAATTTGAAATTTTTGTGAAGAAATGATGAAATACAATGTAAATATTCATTATATATAATTCAAAAGACTTTTTATTTACAATAAATCAATTTCTGACTGTGAAACCAAACTGCCTTTTTCCAATGAAAACTGACAATGACAAAGACAACTGATTCGTATCCTTCTTCAAGTGATACGTAATATCATTTTGAAAAATCTACATATAGGTTTAAAAGGGTATTAAAAAACCCCCTTTTTTTATTTTGAGATAAAAGCAAAATGTTTCCTATGCTCATAGTTTAAAAGTTCACACATAAATGACCCTTCATATCTCGCAAACTGTGCGAATAAAATTGCTACAAAAAAAAAAAAAAAAAAAGAAAGAAAGAAAAGAACGATCTCAAAATCATTTAACCGTCGTATCTTCACCTTTCTTTTAAGGATTGAAGTACTTAAACTCATAAAAGAAGCGAGAAGCCGGTAGTTTTTGTTGAAGGCGAACAATCGCTTCTCTCTTATTTCGTCATTCAAGAAGTTTCTACCATCCATTCGAAGTTTAATGGTCTCCAGCATGCAAAGGGAACATCTTTTGATGCTCCCGAAGACCGTGAATCGTACATCTTATTCGAGAAAAGAACAGTTTCTTCAGAATAAGAAAGGAGGGAAGATTAATTAAGTCCAAGAGTTCCTGGAGATGACCATAATTTTAACCCATTTGGAAAGGTTTGTGTAATAAAGTTTTTGTTCGAATGGCGAAAAAAGTAAATTAGTTTTTTTTTTCTTTCTTTTTTTTTTTTTTTTTTTTTTTCTTTTTAAGAAAGTATAATTTTCCTTTTCGTGCTTTATGATTATTTAATACCATTTAAGTAGTTCTTGTATTAGAAATATTTATTATGCTATTAATGATTTTTATCAATTAGAAGAAGTGTTTTTTTTTTTTTGTATATCGGAATTAATTTTTGAAGGTTTGGATTTTAAAAAATGATAATGTAATATATATAATAAAAACGAGTAAAGTTTATTAAGATATATGAGATTTACTATGCTTTTAATGATCTTTATCAATTAGAAGGATTGTTTTTATTGCCTATTGGAATTAATTTTTGGATTTAAAAAGGGTAATAACTAAGTTTAATATATATAATATAAACGAGTAAAATTTGGAACAACAGGTAGCGGAATTTTTATGAAGACAAGTACAGGAGAATTTAGATATCGTTTTAGAAACCCGGACCACAGCTCAGTATTCCGCTCAGAATTAACTGCTATAAGCGAAGCCCTGAGCCTAGCTTTAGACTTTAAAGTACCTGATGTTTGGATTCTGACTGATAGTAAGAACTCAATACAGTATTTGAAAGATTGGCCAAGCATCCTGGACAAATTGGGGCAGGATATAGTTTCTAAACTAGCTGCTTTGGACCAGATCGGATCGGTGTGCTTGCAGTGGATTCCCTCCCATGTGGGCATCTAAGGAAATGAAATTGCTGATCTGCTCGCTAGGAAAGGTTGCGAACTTCCCAAAGCTTCTTCTTCCAGTCTGTTAGCTTCAGAGGTTCATTCTGTGACTTTAGCCAGAGTGAATACCTCTTGGAGGTCGCCACCAATTCATGCATGGTACGCCGCTAAATATCCTGGTATGTCCTTGCAGTGCTCCTGTCCTAGACCTGCTCAAACGGCTTTAGCTAGACTAAGGACTGGCCACACTAAGAGTTTAACCTTCAATGGAGACGAGAAGATTTGTCATTGTTTGGCCATCGCATCTCCCTCTCATCTCATCGATTGTATTGGTGCCTCTGTGAGGCAACTGTTGAATGAGGGGAGGACAGTTTACGATCTATTGATGCAGCATGATCTACTGGACTTGGTTTAGGATTCTAAATCAAGGGGATAAGCAACAACAACAACAACACGAGTAAAATTTACTTATTTATTGATTGTATTTATTATATGATAAATGCAAAAAAAGCCAGGAAAGAAATGATTTTTCGAAACACAATTTATTATATTTAATTAACAAATATTTACATCAGTAAATTTTTTATAATCGAAGAATAAAAATAGATTTTTGAAATTGGATTATAAATAGGTGAAAGGCATTTAAATCATGTTCTATAAGAAAAAAAAAACATAAATTTTGTTCGTGAATCATGCACATTATACCCTTTTTTCTTTTGAATTTTTGTGTGTTATTTATTATATGATAAATATATTCGATTACGTAGTATGGAGCTAATAAATTTACAATTTTTTGTGAAGAACTGGAGAAATACAAAGTAAATATTCATTATAAAATTCAAAATACTTTTTATTTATAATAAATCAGTTTCCGATGTGAAACAAAAATAGCATTTTACCAGTGAAAACTGACAATTTGTAAATGTCAATTGATTCTTATTTTTCCTCAATTGATATGAAATATCATTTTGAAAATCTACATATAGGTTTAAAAAGGGTATTAAAAAATCTTTTTTATTTTGAGATAAAGCAAAATGTTTGCTATGCTCATAGTTTGAAGTTCACACGTAAATGGACCTTCATATCTTTGGAAACTATGCGAATAAAATTGCTATATAAAAAAAAGAAAGAACGATCTCAAAATCATTTAGCCGTCGTATCTCCACCTTTCCTTTTTAAGGATTTCAGTTTTTAAACCCATAAAAAGAAGGCAGAAGCCAGCAGTTTTTGTTGAAGGCGAACAATCGCTTTTCTCTTGTTTCGTCATTCAAGAATGATTATTTAATACCGTTTAAGTAGTTCTTGTTTTAGAAAGATAGTTCTGAGATTTATTTTGTTATAAATGGTTTTTATCAATTAAATGAGTGTGATTTAAAAATGATAATGTAATGAATATAATATTTATAATATGAAGAATCAATAAATGAGTAAAGTTTACTCAAATATAATATACATAATTTATATTATGTCGTATAAATGAACGAGTAAAATTTACTTACTTACTAATATTGTGTTTATTATATAATAAATAGAAAAAAAAAGGTAAAAAGGAATTATTTTTCAAATTAGAATTTAGAAAATAATCAATTTATCAATTAGAAGGAATGCTTTTATTACCTATTGGAATTAATTAATTGGATTTAAAAATTGGCATCGTAATAATGTAATATAAATGATTAAAGTTTACTGACTTACTGATTGTATTATACGATAAATGCAGAAAAAAGGACAAAAAAAAAAAGAATTATTTTGCAAAACATAACTTAGCAAAACATTAACATAACACTTATTTAACAAATATTTAAGTCAGTAAATTAGTATTAAAAAAAAAAAAATAAATAAATAAAAAGCAGATTTTTAAAATCAGATAAAAAATATGCGAGTTAAAAGAATTTAAAATTAAGTAAATTGAAATAATAATTTTTTTTTTTTCATATTTGTACCGTTTTCTTTTGAATTTTTTTTTGTGCTTTTTATTATATTTTTATCTGATACATCTATTCAAATTAGAAGAAATGTTTTAATTGCCTATTAGAATTAATTTTTGTAGGATTGGATTTAAAAATAGTAATGTAATAAATATAATATATATAATATAAACAAGTAAAATTTATTTACTTATTATAGGATAAATGCGGAAAAAAAGGTAAAAGAGGAATTATTTTCTAAAGAATAATTTATTATAATTATTTAACAAATATTTACGTCAGTAATATAAATAGGTTTTTGAAATCACATCATAAATAGGTTAGTTAAAAATAGATTAAATCATGTTTTATAAGTAAGAAAAATTTAAACAATTTTGTTCGCGATTCAAGCATATTTTTACCGTTTGAATTTTTTTGTGTGCTATTTATTATATTTTTATATGATGCATATATTCGATTACGTAGTATGGAGCTAATAAATATTTCATACAAAAATGCAATATTCATTAATTGTCTAATAAATAAGTAATAAAAATGCCTACTGTCATATCTGAATCCATAAATAAAGTAACGTTTATAAATGTATGTTAATAATTTGCTATTGTCCAATGGCGGGCAATGACTATCAGGTCATTGCCCATCGACCTAATATGACAGAATTGCAGAATATTCTGTATTTATTATTCATAAAGCTCTATGATTAATCTGTTAAAGTGCATTGTACTCGTACATGGGTTCATAGCCATTGGTTTGCGGAATTTTTGACTATTATGGGGATTTAGGTCAAAAGATCATGAGATGGTAGGAAAAAAGTGTATTTATTTTTATTTTTTCACTAAATTAAGTAATAAATTATAAGGATATTTATTGAATCTGTTATTAACAAAAAAATATTGCTTAACTTATTTTCCTTTAATTTACATAGGAAAAAAAACACGTGTATTTTTCTTTCTCTTTTTCGTTGGTGCAGTGGCTCAATGGTGGGCCAAGGCAGTTTGATTGCTGGTAGGTTTTGAGATGGGAGATATTTTCTTTTTACTGGGCAGGGTTGTCAGCCTACGCCCAACGCTCTACAGTCATATTATACAGGGATCTACGGTTTTAAAGTGGTTTCCGCACCACTATAAACATTTATAATGTTTGTTTTTATCCCACTTGTTAAACAGCAGTATCTAGACCAAGTCCAAAAACCATGGACCACCCATGATCTTATGGAAGGAGGGAAAGTGGGGCAGCTTCTGTTGTGATGGAGCACCTGTTGATGGAAGTCCGACTTAGGTGACACTGACTTTTTACGGGGTAGATTTGTCAGTCCAACTCTATACAATCATATTAGGCCGGAACCTACGGTTTAAAGTGGAATCGAAACGCTACAATATCCCTCGCACCGCCGGGACTGGAACCCAGACACCGAGCGCCAACCAGGCCCTAAAAAAATTTACTTAACCTATCTGTACATAGGAAAACGCATGTGCATTATTCATTTACATTAGTGCTAGAGCCCAATGGTGGGCCAAGACCGTCTGGCTACTAGCAGACTTCAAGACAAGAGATTTTTTACGGGGTAGGGTTATCAGCTGTACTGCCTAGAGTCATATTAGACCAAGATTCACAGTTTAAAGTTGATTCCGAAAAATTACAAATATCTGTGGCACCGTCTGGCTACTGGCAACTGGCGAACCGTTTACGGAGTACCAACAGGGGAAATGCCCCTTAAACCTCCTCATCTTAATTAATAAATATGCTTTGAATTATAATGGCTGCTTAATTAATGTTAGTAAATAAAAGATGAAAGTTTCTAAAAATTCAAATTAAAGTGGTACTCAAAATTAAAAACTACTATTGAAAAAAAAAAAAAAAAAGTAAAATACAAAATAAAAGAATTTAAAAGTTAAGTTTCAAATTCGGTACAATATGTGGCACCGTTGGGACTCGAAACCGAAACCGAGACCCAGACATGTATTATTACTGTATATAATATTTTTGTTAATTAAATTAATACTTCACTGGCTCATTTCAAATTATTCGGAGAATCGTAACCGTTGCCTTTATACAGGTAAAAAAGTAAGTGAAATATAACTCTTTGTTGCCGTAAAGAGAACGATGACAAAAAGTAATAAGCATAGTAATAGTATAGTAATGACTCTCGGGGGTACTTACTATATATGGCCAGAATCCGCATTTGCATTCGTATTGAAAGATTCCCAGTTGTATTGAAAGAAATCAGAAAAAAAAAATATACCCAGGCAGTAAGTACCATATGAGAGACTTTGTTGCAATTGCAACCAAGTTTATTCTGGCTCAAGGAAAATCGATCTATTTTTCTAAGATTGATGAAAACAGACTCGTCGATGGAGTGATACGTATTGAATAAATATTCTGAGTGATACTTATTGAATATGTATTCTGAGTGATATGTATTGAATGCGTATTCTGAATAATACGCATTGAATACATATTCTGAGTGATATATATTTTGAATGCGTATTCTAAATAATACGTATTGAATACGTATTCTGATTGATGCATATTGAATACGTATTCTAACTGATACATATTGAATGCGTATTCAGAGTGATACGTATTGAATATGTATTCAGAGTTATATATATATTGAATACATATTGTTAGTAATATACACTCAAGAGTCAAAACATTATGACCACCTGACAATAACGAGTTGGCCCACCTTTGGCGCGCAACACAGCTTCAACCCGCCTTGGCATGGATTAATACCACCACTTAATACCAGTTAAATACCACTTCCACCTGATCACGTGCCTTCCACGTTATCCAGGCGAGTTCATTGCAAAATGTAGGGGTGGTCATAATGTTTTGGCTGGAGTGTATATATTGAATACGTATTCTGAATAATACGTATTCTGAGTGATACATATTGAATATGTATTCTGAGTGATGCATATTGAATACGTATTCTGAATAATACATACTGAATACGTATTCTGAGTAATACATATTGAATACGTATTCTGAGTGACACGTATTGAATACGTATTCTAAGTGACACGTATTGAATGGGTATTCTGAGTTTTGAGAATTTCTTACATAAGTCGCGAAAGAAACGTTTAGATTTAATAGAAAGGCCTGTAATTTTGTTTGCTAATTAATTAATTCCGATACTAAAAGTGTCTTTTACTCCTCTTTTAACACGTATTTGATGGCTAACAAGGTTTTAAAATGGATCTTTAAAAAGCCTGCTTATTTGTGCAGTACTTCTGATAATAAAACGTGCACACACATACAAATGATTTTGAGTACATACAATATTAAATTAAAGGAGACTTATTCATGGGCAGTTCAAAAAGTATTTGAGAAACTGAAACTTCATAAAACATCCAGACAACGTTTTTCCGAATAAGTATATAGAGCTTTAATAACTTAAAGAATGGACCACCATCTAGACAGACTTTTTAAAAGTGTTCGCCGGAATACTTGTTCATATTTGTAACCTATAACGGGGTTGTTTTTCTCTTTCACTTATGAAAAATTCTGCTTTTATCGGCATGTTGTTTTTGTTTACAATAAGAAAAAGAAAAGGAGGAAGAAAAATAGTATGAAGTTTACTTGTTGCAGCTAAATAGTTTATTAAATTAACATAGATGCGAGCGAATATTTCAGTACGAGAAAATATAAATTTTCTTTCATCCTACAATCTTACAAATATGAGTTTTTTATTCAGTTTCCCTGAGAAAAAGTTCTATGTTCATCGATATATTTATTAAGCATATAATATGAAAATCTTCTTTTTCATATTATAAACTTAGTGTGAAGTTCACTCGTTGTAGGCAAGTAACCGACTAAATAATCTCCAGTGCAGGCGAATAGGCCTGAATATATTCGTTCTATTTCCACGGAATGGGATACTAAAATAATTTCGACCACCTCAAATAGAACGCATTGCATCAATTTGGTTGCCTCAACTAAACCAACATCAATGTGCAAGCGAACATTGAAAACAATGTTTCATTTTCAGTACTTAATAGCTTCCCCAAAGTAAGAGGAGGAGAAAGGAAATCTGATTCTACTCTAGTAAAATTTCATATATTGCTATTAGGTTTTAGGCATTTCTATTTTTTTCTTCAATGGCCCTGAATAGCCGAGTGGCTAGCGCCCTGGCGCTCGGTACTACAGGTTTCGGGTTCGAGTCGCGGCGGTGCCATGGATGTTTGTAGTGGTTCGGAATCCACTTTAAACCGTAGATCCCGGTCCTAATAGGATCGTAGAGCGTTGCGGGGGCATTGTTACTCCGCGTCCGTATCTTCAAGTTACACGCGTCCCCTGTCTAATGCAAAGTGAGTAACGTCTGTGCAGCGCTTGCCTTAAGGCATCCAAGACCAAGCTGTCTAAGAGTTTGACAGCTGCATTGGAACAAAAAAAAAAAAAAATTTTTTTTTCTTCAAACAACTTAACCGTCAAAATTATATAACATCATCCAGTGTTGAATTCTTCAGTTAGCAAGTAACTGTTATTAGTGCATCACTTTTAATATAAAAGCGTCATTTAAAAAACTTTATTTCCAATGACAACTTTACATGACAACGAATATCATAAAAAAAACAACAAAGAACAATATAGAAACAAATGACATCAGTTAGTCCATCCACATAAGTCTGGCAATCCTATGAGGCTTTCACAAAGAAACAGGAGGCAGTGCAGAACAGGAAGCAAGGTGACACTTGTCCGTTTCTTCCTGGTTATCACACATGAGACAGAGAGGGTCAGGAGTCAGTTTGATTCTGTGAAGGTGCTTGCGGAGACAATCGTGATCACACAAAAAGCCTACAGCAATGCTACCGATTTTTCTGTAGGGCATTCAAGGATATCACGAATAGGATCATACCAGGGCTTGTGACCGTTTCTAGCGGCAACATCCTCAAAGAAGGAGCACCTTTTAATTATCCTCTCTTTTGTTTTGAACAATCCACCTGAGTTCTACTGCAGAACTCTAAGACACACTGACTGCCAGACTCAAGGTCGTATTTATAGACCATTATGCCGTATCAGACGTTGCTCGGAGTGAACCACGAGGAGGTAGATCTACGTTGCACTCCTTAAAAAAAAGAATACATATATAGCAGGTGGGCTGAAAAGTTCATAAGCAGACACATAGATGACGCTACTAGTATTAAATCCATATGATTTTTAGTTAGCCCTAATCTTCAAAAGACATGTGTATAAATTTGACAGCTGTTGCAGTATTAGTATGTGAGTTATAGCATTTTTAGTGTTAATAAAGCATTGCTTTTTGGCAAAAAAATGTACTATTGAAACCAAGGTTTGGCTTGATAAACATTATTCGGATGCACCAGGAAAATCAACCGTAGAGAAGTGGTTTGCTAAGTTTAAACGAGGCGAAATGAGCACCGAGGACGATGCACGCAGTGGACGCCCCAAAGAGGCTGTTACCGAAAAAGTCCAAAAAATTTTTGATAACCGTAAAGTGAAGTGAATTGATATAGCTGAGACCCTGAAGATATCAAAGGAACGTGTTGGGCATATCGTGAATGAATATTTGGATATGCGAAAGCTCTATTTAAAGTGGATGACGCGCGAGCTCACAATCGACCATAAACAACAACGAATTGGGGATTCTAAGCAGTGTTTGGAGCTGCTCAATCGTAATAAACCGAATTTATGCGTCGATATGTGACAATGGATGAAACATGGCTCCATCATTTCACACCGGAGTCCAATCGACAGTCAGCCGAGTGGACTGCACGTGATGAACACTAAAAATCCTATAACACTAAAAGCCTAGCTGAACATGTGTCTTTTCATCCCACCATATGGATTTATATATAGCGTCATCTATGTATTTATGACCTTTTCAGCCCATCTGTTATTTATACATATTTATGTGACAAATAAGTTGGGAGTGTTTTTATAAAACCGAATTATTCAACATAAAAATGCATGTACTATATTCCATAATGCAAAAAAAAAAAAAGATGTTTTTTAATATTAAACTACAAAATATTATACAAAAAAAAAAATTAAACAATATGCGGAATTAAAATTTTATCCTGTGTAATTTCACTGATTGTTATTTAATTTGTAAATAGTAATAAATAACTTTGAATTAAGTTTACAATTATTTCAATATTTTCACGTAATTTATTCAGGACTTACAAAAAGCAACACAATTTTCTAAATAGATTTTAATTTAGTTATTATGAAAATTTATCAAAAATTTCTAAGTTATGGAAACAAGTGGGTTTATTTCATATTTCTATGTTTGTAGCAATTTTTACTTTTGAATTTGAATGTATGCGATCTAGCCAAAACGCCAGATGTATGAAATTTGCATAAAAAGCCATCCAAATTCGAAGCCCTTTCCAATTCACTTTGTCCAAGATGAAAATAAAAATAATAATAAAAGCTCTCTCTCTCTGAAACCCTTAGTATAAATTGTTTCTGTCACAATACTTTATCATTTTTTCGTTTTAAGAAATGGGAAGATGTATTATTCATCACTGAGGAAACGATTCTCCAATTTTTATTTTTTTGGTATCCTACAAACCCAAAACTTTTTTTTTTTCTGAAACTTTGCCATATCCTTCTCTGTGCAGCGACACTGATTATCATAACAAAGTCAGAACCATATTTTTAACTTATCTGAAAGCTAGTGTTTCCTGCAGTTTGCAAAAAAAAAAAAAAAGAAAGCAAATAATAAAATAAATAAAATAAAACGTATTGGCATCTAGCCGTCTGAAAGTTCTAGCTGGCATTATTTGATAAACTTCTCCCCATTTTCCAAAAGCACCATGGTAAAAAAAAAAGAAGAAAGAAAGAAAGAAAAAAAGTTTTCCACAAATGATAACCGGGGACCTTGAATCACATTGATCGAGAGCAGCTGTTACGCAATGACAGCCACGCTATTTACAGCTGCAGAAGACAAGTAATGTATTCCAGCAAACAGCTGTCACAATGTGACTGAAAGGTGTAAATTAATAACAGAAACAAAACTTTTCAACCACGGAGAAAGAAAAGGCTTGTTTCTATTATTAATTTTCAGTCTTTTCTTTCACGCTGAATCAGTGGTTCTTGAAGTTTTTTTGAAGTCTTGGCGCGTTTAAAATCCTACAAATAGTTGTAGGCACAATATAAAAAGCATTCTGAAAAATATGCAGTAACAATTAAGTCGAATATTACAAATGAAAAGAATGTTATAATAAATAAAATGAAACATGCCTTTAAGTTTATTCATTCTTGTGCTTATAAGAGGAATTTCTAGTGACATCTTCAATGTTTTGGCATATATTTGAAAGGCAAACTCTCATTTTCTCTTCAATCCATTGAAGATTTCCTCTCGTTTTACACTTTATTGTGCTGAGGGTAGAAAATCCAAACTCACATAAATATGATGTTGTAAGTTGTAGTAAAATATTCATATTTTTTTATATATTGCCAGATATTCTTATTTTATAGAAATTCAAAAAGGTTTCAAGAGACAATTCCAAAATATTATTTTTAATAACCAATCCACGATTATGGGATATAGCTGACAGTTCTTCTTCTACTAATGTTCTCTTGAACTTTCAATCTTCAACTTCTTCAAAACTTTCAACTTCTTTAAAAATTCTTGAGCCTAGAAACAATGGGTCTCCAATCAAATCTTATTCAGTATTAAGTGACGAAAAATAGGAACTTAGTTTTTCTTCTAAACATGTTAAATGTCCAACTATTAATGGAAGTATTTCATTTTTGCAAGCGTTATTTAGCAATGGGAACATTTCCAAATTACCTTCAACAGCTTTTGTTTTACAAACCTGTAATTTTCTCTGAAACCCTTTCATTTTGTTAATGAATATGGGAATATTGTATTCTTTCCCTTGCGTGCTACTATTCATAATATTGAGCTGCTGTAATATATAGGCCAAATAATGTAACCTGATAATGCAAAATTCTCATCAAAGGAGGTTACAAAAATATAATTGTTTTCATCTCTTCAAAACCCACCAGAACTTCTATTCTGTGTTCATGTACACGGGTAAGTACATTCCCTTTTGACAGCCACCTTATCCCTGTGTGTAAAAGGAGCAGTCTCTATTATGAATCCATATCGATACAAAGTTTTTTGAATAAAGGCGATTTGACAGATCTTGTTTTAATAAAGTTTACCATCTGAGAAATTTGATGTAAAACTTATATTATTTTTCTCCCAATGTTTTTGACTTCAACATCCTTATGAATTATGATATTATTCTCCTTTTTTTTTTTTTTTTGTTTTACAAAAGATGTAAGGTATTTAACACAGCTCACCATGTAAGGGACTCCATCTGTACAAACTCTACATACGACTTCCATGTCAAATGATATTTATCAAAATAGTCATTCAAAATTATAAAACATCCTATCCTTTGTAGATACATTTAATTCTCTGCAAAAATTTTTTATTTTACTGTTTAATCTTCATTGATAAAACGTCTGTAAATTCTAAGAGTTGCGTCTGTTGACTCATCAACTTCCATTTAAATATTTGATTACGGAAGCTTATTATTGTATACATTTTCTCGCTATCAGAAGATATTTTTGTTATACGCTTGTTAGCTGTATCATTTTTTTTTTTTTTTCCAATGGCAGATTATGAACAGTTACAGCAATAAAAAGAACAACGAAAAATAAAAAAGAACAGAGAATACAACAAACATGCTGCAACAGAGTTCATTAATCTAACATATCTCTAGCCTCCCATAACGCTCGGCGAGAAAAGTCTTGCTCAGAGCAGGACAGTGAAGTAGATGCGTGGAGTCCATGGCCTCTCCAGAGCTGCACAGAGTGCATATCGGGGAAGGAACAATTTTGAATCTGTAAAGATGGTTTCGCAGGCAGTCGGTTGTCAAATTAGCCTCCATAATAGTAAAGGCATCAATATCCTTCTCACACAGAGTCAGCAAAAAGACACCGGCCACACAGTCCACCGGCATTCCCCTGTAGGACTCGAAGAGTATCAAAGTGAGGGGAGGAAGACATAATGCCAAGTTGCAGATCTTTTAGCCACTAAAAAGTGTTACCAGGTGCACCACGGGGAGGTAGATCTACTGTGCACCCATCATTGAACAGAGGAATCTTATTTATTTGCATTGCTGCTTCATTTCGTAGTATTGTCATAACCATTTATACGTGACTTACCTAAAGCATAAGTTTACATATTCTTTGCTATAAGTTCTAAAATATGATTTGAGATTTATCTGAAACAATCAAAAAACAATTAAAAAAAAAATTTGCATCCTTTGTTTGCTGTTGATGGAATCTCTTGAAAACTCTTACAAATTTATCTGGTAAATTAGCGTGTATAGTTTTAGAATGTTAACTTAAATTAGGAGGAATAGTGATATTTGCGATTTGTTTTCTTGTTTATACTTACCTTTTGATCACTTCCAGAATCTGATTCTTCAATGTCATGCTTTTTTTTGAAAAGTCTATCCGTTTTATTGGGTGTATTTATTTGAAAATAAATGATATGTACATAACATCTATTTGCAACACTTTCAAAATAAGTAATATACATAACAGGAATGCTACATACGCTACCAACGTCTGACAGTTATATATTTAGATGGTCTACTCCAGAGACTATTGCTTGCAGACGGTGGAGATAGGCTCAGTGGAAAATAGTATTAATAACATTAATAATCACATAGATGGAAAATAACATTAATAATCACATAGACGCTAGTGCTCTTAGTAGCCAACCAAGGAAGATACCACTCCTAATCTCTCGGAAACTTTCTTTGGCGCGTTATCGCTGCTTGGCAACTTTTATATGAAGAAAAAGTAGAACCAGAAAGACTAATTGTTTGCAATGAAAGTTTTGAACAAGAACAAGAATAATTATTTTTATTTTGACACCTGGACACATATTTCACTAGAATATCACAGGATACACTAGAATTCTAGGATACACTAGAAATATTCTAGGGCGCACTATTGGGCCATGACATATCCTATAAGAGCCATTGCTCTCAGTTGTTGAATAGCATAGGCTAGTTGTTTGAAAAACCTAAAAACATTGCATTAATTTAAGGATTGCCAAACTCATTGAACCGTCGAGATGTTTAGAATTTTTTTGGGTACGTCCGCATTCCAGTCGCCCGATAATTCTACCACGTAAAAAATCATCCAAATGCTTCCTTTGTGCCATAACTATGCGGTTATTGCACTGAAAGGCTTTTAAAGCGCTTGTGAACAATTTTACTTCTTTGCCACCATTCCTACAGGTGAAATTTTTATTTTAGAGTTCAATTTCTGTGTGGTTCTGAATTATCCTTAATTTATGGACATGAGTGTATATAAGAAATTCGCATATGACCTGTCCATTCTCCAATCGCAAAAACAACATCCACTATTATTATTTTTCCTTATTAAAAAATTTGCATACAGTATTCATTAATGCTCTTATTTATAAATTTTGCGTTATGTGCAAAAGGCACGCATACCTGATTTCCGTGGAATTAACTGCAGTACTTTCTTCTATTTTCTTCTTTTAAACTAATTGTTTGTCAGGTTAAGAAAAGTTTCGTATAAAGATGAATACCAATCTTCAAACTGCATTTTCCACTGAACCATAGGATTTTTTTACCAAGTTTTATTTTTACGCCGAATTATTTAAACCCCTATATACGTGTATGGGAATCATTCAAAAATTTGGAATGAATTAAAGTTTTAGATGTAAAAATATTTCATTTTATGTGTTAAGGCTTAACAATTTTATGCACAGAATGATTAATGTTCATATTGAGAAGCTTTAGGTATAAAGGAATTTTAATAAATAATAGAATCAAGTCATTTGTAATTCTTTCTGTGTAATAAAATAGAAAGACCTCTAAATGTTTTCTAATCTTACTGGAATGTCTGTTATATACCCTTAACAGAATTATCATGAGGTACAAATTCGTATCTCAAATTTGCATCTTTTCGGAACGACTCGAGTTCTAAAATTAATTTAGGTAACTAAATTAATTTTTTAATTCTAGATTAAAATGAGTACTTTGTATTAATTTATATTATTCTTTTGGTAAAGTTGTCTTGTATTATTTATTGCTTGTTACTTCTATCCTTTACTTTGCTATTTTTATCGAATTAGTTAAAAAGGGGTAACATTTTTAGAGATAATAGTAGCAATATATCGTATGGGTATCTTGAAAGCTCTGACTATGAATCAAATGATTATAGTTCTGATTCCAATAAGTAATTTGAACGATTAATTTTTTTACTCAATTTCTGTAATATAAAAATAAGATAAGATAAAAACTTAAATAAATTTCAATAACCCAATATTTTTGATTAAAAACATTTCTATGAAACTAAATTGATATTGGGAAAAAAACTTATCTTTCAGAGATTAAATTTCTTAAGGAAGACGGCTGGACTTATACATGATCGCCGCCACTGACGAATTATTATAAATCGTTATGTAATAGTAAAAATATAATAGTAAAATGAATCAAATGACTATAAATTCTGATTCTAATACGTAATTTGAACTACTAATTTTTTCTAACTCGAATTTCGGTAATAATAAATAAATAAAATAGAATAATAATCTTAGTTTATATCAACAAATAGTTTTGATGGCGTAACTGACGAATCATTACAGATCATTGTATAATGAGTAATAAGCTTAGAATTTTATATTGCATTAGTGATTTTATTTTGCATTATTACAGTTGGAATCATTCGAATGTCAATTTATGCCATTGGAACGACATCATATCAATGTTTAGCAATATTGGAAATACTACAGCCATATGTGCAATGAAAACTGCCCTATTAATATTCTTTTATTATACCATAAATTGTTAGCCCCTGTGGAAACACTTTTAGTGATAATAGAAGCAATCTATCATATGGATATCTTGAAAGTTCTGACTATAAATCAAATGATTATAACTTCTGATTCCAATACGTAATTTGTTCGACTAATATTTTTACTAGAATTTCTGTAATAATAAATAAATAAAATAGAATAAAAACTATATGAATGTTTATTAACGAAACTTATTGAATTTAATATAAAAAAAACCAATCCCTATGAAACTAAATTGATATTGGAAAAGAAAACCTTACCTTTCAGAAGTTAAACTTCTTAAGAAAGACGGGTGGACTTAGTCAGATGATTGTCGCACATGACGAATCATTATATATCGTTGTATAACAGTGTATATATAATGGTATAACGAATCAAATGCTTAAAGTTCTGATTCCAATACTTTATTTGAACGACTTAACGATTCTTTTACACGAATTAACGTAATAATAAATAAATAAAATAGGATACAAACTCAATTATCAATTTCAATCAACAAATATTTTTGATTTTAATAAAAAATTTCTATAAATTTCAATGAAACTAAATTAATATTGGGAAAAATCTTATATTTCACAAGTTAACTTCGTAAGGAAGATGGACTTATACATGATTGCCACAGATAACGAATCACTTTAGATCAGAGATAGATTGTATAACCAATAACCAATGTAAAAGACTATTATTTTATATTGCATTAGAGAAAATACAGTTGGAACCGATTCGAATATCAGTTAATGCCATTCGAACGCCATCTTATCAATGATTATCAATATTAGAAATGGTATGACCATATGCGCAAATAAATCTGTCCCATTAATATTCTTTTATTATACCATAAATTGTCCAACCTTTTCCTAAATCAGTAAAAAAGAAACCAATGACAACCAGACCTCGAAGAAGCCAGATGTCCTGGACAATTTACAGCAAGACGAAGAGGCGACGCGGACCAGATCCATCCGGCTAATGTTGTCCATCACGATTTAATGAGTGTCGGCGTTTGGGGACGCGAGACTGCATTGAATGCAACCTGATGCCGCGGTCGACGATGAGATAGCGGCGCAATTTGTTACCTCAGATTATGCAGGGGGAGAATGGATGGGGCACTGCGGACTATTGGACACTGATATCGCAAGCTTTGAATGAGGAAAAAGGACATTAATTGATCTTACCTTCTGCAAAAGTGTTCATCCATCCATCGAGACACTGTTATTATCTGAAAGGGGCATATTGATCGTTTATTAACAACAAACAGTAGATTAAATGAATTTAATGAATTTAACAGTAGATTAAAATTTTTGAAAACGGTCCGTTTCCAAAGTGGCCCCAAGATCATTTGGGTTTGCCAACTGTGAAGTATACATCCATCTATCCCATTTATGTGGCACTATATGGTCGAGGAATATATGCTCGTTTATTAACAACAAACACATAAATAGATTACAATCTTTGAAAAGGGCTGAAGTAGTTTAGTGAGAAGCGTAAAAAACTCAAACAGCTCTGTTTATAAAATCTGCTTTGTGCATCCATAGTCTTCATGTTCGAGTCCCAGTGGTGCAGTGCATATTTGTAGTGGTTCGGAATCCACTTTAAACCGTAGCCCCGGTCTAACATGATCGTAGAACGTTTGGGGAGCATTGTTACTCCGCCTCCGTAGCTTATCTTCAAGCTACTCACACCTCCTGGGCAATGCTAAGTGGTAACGTCGGTGCAGCGCTTGCTTTTAAGACGTAAAAGACAACCGTCTAAGTGTTTGTCAGCTACATTAGAAAAAAATGGATATTAGAAAAAAAACTTATCTTTCAGAGATTAAACTTCTTAAGAAATGTTGGGGACTTATACGTGACTGCCGCAGCTGACGAATCATTATAGATCGTTGTATAATAATATAAGACTTATGTTTTATATTGAATTAAAGAAAATACATTTGGGACCAATTCGAATGTCAGTTTATGCCCTTCGAATACCATCATATCAATGCTTACTATGGTCATATATGCAATGGAAACTTTCCTATTAATATTCTTTTTATTAAACCATAAATTGTTCCTTCCTGCAGATACAGTTTTATGATAATAGTAACAATGTATAGCATTGAAAGCTCTGACTATGAATCACATGTTTGTTCAAATTCCAAAGCGTAATTTGAACGACTCATATGACTTTTTTTTTTTTAACGACTCATTCGAATTTCTGTAAAATCAACAAATAAAATATGATAAAACCTAATTACCAATTTCTTTCACTGAATATTTTTGATTTTATTAAAAAAAACATTTCTATGAAACTAAATTGATATTGGGAAAAAATCTTATATTTCAAACAGTAAATTCTTAAGAAAGATGAGTGAACTTATACATGATTACAAATCATTATAGAACGTTGTATAATAGTATTTTATATTGCATTAGAAAATATAGTTGGAACCGATTCGAATGTCAATTTATGCCATTCTATTGCCATCATCTCAATTTTTAGCAATACTATAGTCAGTGTGTGCAATAGAAACTGTCCTACTAATATTCTTTTATTACACCATAAATTGTCCTTTTATTTCCTAAACCGGTGAAAAAAGGGCAACCAGACATTCGAAGAAGCCAGATGTCCTGGACAATTTACAGCCTTCCCAAGACGAAGAGGCGACGGATCGGACCAGATCCGTCCGGTTAATGTTGTCCATCACGATTTAATTAATGTGGGCGTTTGGGGACGCGAGACTGCATTGAATGCAATCTGATATCGCGGTCGACGATGAGATAGTGGCACAATTTGTTACCTCCGGATTATGCGGGGAAAATGGAGGGCACAGCGAAGTATTTGACACTGATATCGCAAGCTTTGAATAGCGGAAAGGACATTAATTAATCATACCTTATGCAAAGTGTTCATCAATCCATCATGACACTGTTATTATCCGAAAGGGAGCATATTGATAGCTAATTAACAACAAACGCATAAATTTAACAGTAGTTTAAAAGTTTTGAATTGGATGGGTAGGAAATCTTTTCAAATCTTGTCCACTTTTAAAAAATATTAGGGATAATAAATATTAGGGTTCTCGACAATTAAAAGCAGTATTTTTGATTTTAATAAAAAAATTTCTATGAAACTAAATTGATGTTACGAAAAAGAGTTTTAAACTTCTTAAGACAGATGAGCGGACTTATATATGTTTGTCTCAACTGACGAATTATTATAGATAATTGTATAATTGTATTTTATATTGCATTAGAAAATACAGTTGGAACCGATTCGAATGTCGGTTTATGCCACTCGAATGTCATCAAATCAATATTTAGCAATATTGGAAAATACTATAGCCAGATGTGCAATGGAAACTGTCCAATTAATATTCTTTTAACACACCATAAATTGTCGCTTGTTTTCCTAAATCAGTAAAAAAGCAAAAACTTGCCAATGACAATCAGAACCTCAAAGATGTCCTGGACAATTTACAGCTTTCCCCAATACGAAGAGAACGACGCGTAGATCCATCCGGCTGATGTTGTCCATCACGATTTAATTATTGTCGCGCGACGCGACTTAGGACGCGAGACTGTATTGAATGCAATCTGATGTCGCGGTCGACGATGAGATAGCGCCGCAATTTGTAACCTCGGATTATGCGGGGAAATGCATGGGGGGACAGCGAAGTATTTGACACAGATATTGTCAGCTTGAATAGCGGAAAGGACATTAATTAATCATGCATTCTGCAAAATGTTCATCAATCCATCGAGACACTGTTATTATCCATAGGCAGCATATTGATCGTTTATTAACAACAAATACATAATTTTAACAGTAGATTAAAATGTTTGAAAACGGTCCATTTCAAAAGTGGCCCCAAGATAATTTGGTTGGCCACCCCTGCTGTAAAGTATGCATCCATCTATCCATCATATTATGTGGAGCTATATGGTCGAAATATATGCTCGTTTATTAACATCAAACACATAAATATATTACAATCTTTGAAAAGGGCTGAAGTAGTTTAGTGAGAAGCGTAAAACTTAAACATCTCTGTTTATAAAATTTGATTTGAACATCCATAGGCTTCATGGTCGAGTCCCAGTGGTGCCGTGGGTGTTAGTAGTGGTTCGGAATCCACTTTAAACCGTAGGTCGCTGTCTAACAGGATCCGTAGGGAGGGTTGCGGGGGTATTGTTACTCCGCGTCCGTAGCTTATCTTCAAACTACGCACCTCCTGCGCAGTGCTAAGTGAGTAACGTCGATGCAGTGCTTGCTTTAAAAGGCATAAAAGACGACAGTCTAATTGTTTGCCAACTACATTAGAAAAACTTTGGTATTGGAAAAAAAAAACTTATCCTTCAGAGGTTAAACTTCATAAGAAATATGAGTGGACTTATATATGACTGCCGCAGTTGACGAATCATTATAGATCATTGTATAATAATATAAGACTAATATTTTATATTGAATTAAAGAAAATACATTTGGAACCAATTCAAATGTCAGTTTATACCATTCGAATGCTATCATATCAATTTTTAGCAATACTATGGCCATATGCGCAACTAAAACTGTCTTATTAATATTCTTTTATCACACCATAAATTGTCGCTATTCCGAAATCAGTAAAAGAGGAAACTTGCCAATGACGACCAGGCCTCGAAGAAGCCAGCTGTCCTGGACAATTTACAGCTTTCAGCGAAAGACAGAAGGGCGACGGTGGACCAGATCATCCGGCTAATGTTGTCCATCAGGATTTAATTAATGTCGACGTTTAGGGACGCGAGACCGTATTGAATGCAACCCGATGTCGCGGTCTACGATGAGATAGCGGCGCAATTTGTTACCTCGCATTATGCGGGGGAATGGATGGGACACTGCGAAGTATTTGACACTGATATCGCAAGCTTTGAATAGCGGAAAGGACATTAATTAATCATGCATTCTGCAAAGTGTTCGTCAATCCATCGAGACACTGTTATTATCCGAACGGGACATATTGATCGTTTATTAACAACAAACGCATAAATTTAACAGTAGATTAAAATTTTTTGAATTGTATGGGTAGGAAGTCCTTTCATACCTTGTAAGCGGCAGAAACCGAACCAAAAATTCCTGTGTCAATGCCAAAGATAGGCGGAACAGAAGAATTCTTTATCATGTCTGTCAAGTATGCATTCATCATTATATCCATCATGTGCAGGACTATATGACCGAGGAATGGGGCCGAATGGCCGAGTGGCCGAGTCCTCTGGCGCACTCGGCACAAACAGGTTTCGGGTTCAAGGAGTCGTGCCGTTCCATGAATGTTTGTAGTGGTTCGAATACACTTCTTTAAACCTTAGGTCCCGATCTAACAGGATCGTAGAGCTTTTTGGTGGGGTATTGTTACTCCGCGTCGTTAGCTTATCTTCGCTTATACGCGCACCACCTGATAGTGCTAAGAGAGTAATGTCGGTGCAGCGTGCTGGCCTTAAGACATCAAAGACAAAAATTGTTATTGTTACAATTTGATAGTGGATCATATTCCTATTTTATTAACGACAAACACATAAATTTAGCAATATATTTCACTTTTGAAAAGGATTGAATTTCCGAGATTTATAGTTAAACGCCAGAACGAAAAAAATTCAGAAAACTGTGTTGTAAATTCTTGCAAATGAAATCAAACCGAAAACTCCCATGTGAATAAAAAATAATAGGCACGATAAATCTGTAAACTGGAAAAATACTTCTGTTAGATTCTTAGAGAAATGAGAGAGGAAAGTGCAGAAGTTGACAGATACAACCACAGGAATTGATCAGTCCCAATTATGGCACAAAGTGAGTCTAAGCCTTGCGCCATAGGTAATGTTGATTGACAGTTACCATGGTGTAACATAGGTAACGCTGAATCTGCTATATACATGCTGCTGCTTTGGTAAATGACTTGCATTGTAAAACAACATAACAATAACATAATTTTTCAGAAATTTAATGATCGTGTTTCTGGCTCTTGGTGCCATAGATTTCGGTTTCTGAGTATCGGTGGTGTCATGGATGTTTGCAGTGGTTCGGAATCCACTTGAAACCATCGGTCCCTGTCTAATATGACTGCAAAGCGTTGAGTGTAGGGCTGACAACCCTATCCCGTAAAAAGAAACATCTCGACGTCCCAAAAATCTGCCAGTAGGCGGACGGTCTTCACCCACCGTAGGGCTGTTGTTTTTCCAATGAAGAAGAAGATTTAGTATATGCTTAGGAAATACAATATTTATTGCTGATAGTATAAACGATTTGTTTACTGTTTAAAAATAATAAACAAAGCCACTTTACTACTTTAATAGCAATTGCGATTAATTATTCACATTGAAGATAAATAATGTAAATATTTTAAACTTAATTTACAGGAAATCGCATTGGGTGTGAACATGATGCGATATCATAAATAATTCTCAATGGATATTCGTAAAAAATTATTTGTGAAACTGAAATTTTATGTAACAGATAAAGATCATA
>BPLR01007263.1:0-23409 GCA_021605095.1 Caerostris extrusa
AACATTTATTAAACAAAATCCTTTAAAAACAGAACCAGAAAATTTATAAAACTTTGTTAATATTTAAAATTTTTTTGAAATTTTGTTAGTTTTTTTTCTGAATAAGAGATTGTCCATATTTAAATTGGTTCCTATGAATTCTGAAATAGTCATTTTTTTAATATATGGATTTAATAAAATTTGTATATTATTTTGAACGTTGGTCACTTTTCCTATAATTCTTATACTGCTGAATACTTTTACTAAATTGTTGCTGATCATTACAAAATTTTCATTTGAATTATTTCATTTCAATATGGCAGAATTAAACGACATTAAACAATATTCATGTTGTCAAAAACAAATATTACTCAACCGAAATGCGGAAAAATCTCAAACAATTTTTACTAGAAATTTGAATAAGCTTACATGTTCTGCTTAAATGAAATGATTAAAGAATACATTAGTTAAATTTCTAAAATTGTTTTTACATGAATTGTATCGTAAAAAGAATTTATATTAAATATAGAGATATTTGACATTGCATGGGATCCGGCACCTTAATCCACTTTAAATTTAAATTTAATCTTTTTTTTTCAGCATATAGTAAAGCAATAAAATATTAAAGGTCCTGAAGTTGGTATTTTTAAATCATAATAATCGTGAAACAACGTGTTATTTTTGAGTTTTTTTTTTTTTCATGATTATAAATAGTATAAAACGAAAAAAAAAAAAACTTTGTATTTGTAAGTAGTTAATTTCAAAAATATTCATCAAAATTTAAACTGACAATGATTTTTTTTTTCATATTTTACTTCTTTTTATGATGAATATGAAAGCCGCATATTACATTCTAAAATACTTTTCTAAAAAGTTTATATTCAAAGTTAAAAAGAGAAAAATTTGAATTTTGAAATAGCAAATTTTCCATTCATGAAATGAGATCATTTACCTTAAACAAGAGTACAAAAATAAATTTAATATTTCTTATTACAACATTTACACTGTAGACATCTGATCATTATTTTTTATAAGCAGATTATATTTTACTAATGATAAGTCTTAGTTTAAAAGATTTAAATCCTTACGATTTAGAAGGAAAAATTCTTTGACAAATAAATATTTCTCCTTTAATAACAAATATAGGAACAGGCGCGGAAAAAATGAATACGACAGTCGAATTATTTGCAATATAGCCGATTTTAAGAAAGTGATATCGGATCAAAGTATATATGAAATTTTTATTTCATTAAAAACATTATTAATTATATTCAGAAATTCATTTTTAATTAAGTAGAATAACATGGATTTAGATTGGATAAAATGGGTTTTCATGTAAAGAACCTTTCACTGAAACATTTTAAAAACCCTCAAAACTTATATAAACATCTGCAAAAAAAAAAAAAAAAAAAAAAAAAATGCATGAAAATTACGACTCGTTATTTTGAATTTCTAACAAAAATATTCTAACGTTAAAAGGACATTTATATTTTAGCATTTTACAAAATAATTAGCACAATAATATTTCAGTGATTGAAATTAATTTAATTAAAAATATAAATTACCATTTAATATCTGCAAAAGAAAGCATAACAATTAAACGTATTTGATAAGTAAATGTCTTTTTTAACTTTTTTCATAACATTTCAAAGTGAACACATATTTGAGTGCAAATTACATTTTACAATAGTACATAATTTTTTTTTTTTTTTTTATTTCCAATGGCAGATTATGAACAGTTACAGCAATAAAAAGAACAACAAAACATGCTGAAACATTAATCTAACCTATCTCTAGCCTCCCAATATCGATCGGCGAGAAAAAGACTTGCTCAGAGCAGGACAGTGAAGTGGAGGGTGGAGTCCATGGCCTCTCCAGAGCTGCATATCGGGGAAGGAACCATTTTTGATGGTTTCCCAGGCAGTCATGTCCGGTGTACATAAAGAATAACTATTGCGGAATCCTAGCACAATAAGTCAATTTTTTTCTGAAATAACTTCTTACCTCAAACTAAGGGAGTTTCGCATCCTTGAAAATACGCCAGTGAAAAGATATTTACTTTATCTTATGCACACATCTTTTGAGCTTTCATGCAACTGAAACTCCTCTCGTAAGCGTGGTTTCGCCCACGCACGCATGCGCACTGCTTCCCCACTACAAGAGCGCCTCTTGCGGCGTTCGGGTAGAAGCGCAATTCCCGCGCTTTAATTGAAACAAATTTTACGTTACATTCTCTCATCCCGAGAGAAATACTATTTAGTATATTCCTGTGTATTCATTGGTCTACAAAGGCTCATACGGAGACGAAGTACAGTAACTTTGTTCTTACCTAGATTCAGAATCTTTCCACTTAAATATAAATATATGTATTAATAAAAATATATTAATATTGTACGTTAAATATTGTCCATCTTTTATTATAATTGTGCTATTGTTTACGTGCTTGTAAAATAAACCAGTGTGTTCTTCAACTCGACTACACACTGATCCAGCTGTACAAACAAACCGACTTCTATTATACTCTGTTATTAATAATTTGTTAACATATTCATGAATTTCTAAATGATTTTATTTGATTTAACAAATTCATATTATTTTAAAGTTGTATACTATTATATAGAGGTGATCGTCTGAAATTTGAGATGTTTTACAACTACCATAAATAGGTGTATTTATATGTATAAAAAAATGATACTAATTTTTTTTTAATTTAAAAATATATGTATTTTTACGTGTATATCAAAATATTTATTTAAAAAATTATACCAAAATATTTATATAAAAAATTATTATTTAAAAAATTATATATTTAAGTTAATAATCGGGAATAACATCATGAAGTTTTATTTTTTAAAGTAAGGACTACAATAGACACCAATTTTTCTAAGATTTGAAATTTTGCATGCACATGCATCAACGAAAGAAATGTTTTGCTAGAAAAATACAGAATTTTTAAGCACTGCTATAGGAATTGGATGCCAATATAGAATCGAAAAGATTTACTTGTAATTTCTAAGATCAAAAGGATTTAGGT
Organism: Caerostris extrusa; assembly: GCA_021605095.1. Classification (NCBI taxonomy): domain Eukaryota; kingdom Metazoa; phylum Arthropoda; class Arachnida; order Araneae; family Araneidae; genus Caerostris; species Caerostris extrusa. The sequence continues at coordinate 3,014 of BPLR01007263.1, forward strand.
AATGCGGTATTTTCTGTAAGTATCTTTTCTTAAATATCGGTGTTTTAAAATGATAAAATGAACTGTTTAAACTCTGCATTAGTATTTTTGTAGGTTTATGTTGCACACAATTGAATTGATTTGATAAAAAAATAAAATCTTTATCATTTCTTTGGTTTCATGCACACCAAATCATTTCGATATGTGTCGCGATAGTTTTACGAAGTTTCCTATGAAAGCAGCACTTTTGGTAGATAAATCTTCCTTAACACACAAAAAGTAAACAAAAATATTTGTTTTTCAAAATATACGAAAAAGATAAATGATTTCGAAATTATTTGTTATTAAAATTATAATTTTCCATAACAGCGAGTCATATTTCATAGTGTGCTTTGGATATTTCCAGCAAGGTGTATTGATTAATTTATTTCATTAAATAGCCAGATTATATTTAATGATGAATGTAATTTTTTTTTTTCTGTGCACTTTTTAATAAAATACATCTTTTGTTTTAATTTCAGGACATTTGGACATGAATACATTGTTTTACTACAAATGCAGTTTTCGTTACATAAAACTACCTAAATGGTAAATTTTCTTTCATTTAATAATGAAACAATTTGTGAAATATTTAAAAAAAATTGTTTTATTGCTACTTCAAATTTTCGTTCATATATTGGTTTTAAAATATAGCTAATACAATAGAATTAAGAAAGAATTTAACATTTGCACACTACGATTTTACTACAATATTAATTATATCAAAACAAAGTGTTTAAAATCAGTGACATTTATAATTAATATTGATTATAGACATTTATGCATAAAATTAATTCTTTTGCATGAGTGTATATAAATGCATTATAATTTGCTTGAATATTTCAATTATATAAATTTATGGATGTAAAAATGTGTATTATAAAATGCTTTATTAAAATAGGGCTTTTTAATTCAAATGCTAGACTAATATAATGTTTTTTACCGAAATTTCCCAAAACAACGTTAACAAAGTATTAAATTAAAAACAAATAAACTTCTCCTACTCAACAAAAAAATCCTCCTACTCAACTCTCCTACTCAACAAAAAGTTTAAGCTATACTTCTCGGAAAATTTAAAACTTATAATTTTTATATTTTGTAAGGAAAAAAAAATTATATAAATCGTACAATGAAAATATTTCGAAACTTGTTCAAAAGGAGAAAAAAAATAAACAATATCACATTAATTGCATATAAAATATTGCTTATAATAAAAAAAGCTTATACAAAGTAGAAGAATAAAGTACAAAATATTATGAAAACAATTATTTAGTGAAAACTTCTAAAATCGTTTGTTCAAAAAAAAAAAAAAAAAAAAGCATTCACTGCTCATCATTCATTAAAATTTAACATTACACACATAAATGCAATGGTCATAAATTTTTGTGTAAATAAAATATTGAAATGATTATTTATATAGCATACTATATTTTATTTTCGTAGCTTACGCATGTGTCTCATTAAATGGCATCTTCACGAGAAACTTCTTCCACAGTGGGGCTTTCCTTAGAATGAATCAAAAGATGCCTTTGCAAATTGCCCTTTCGAGTAAATTTCCGATTGCAAATGTCACACTGAAATGGCTTTTCATTCGTAAGGGTACGCAAATGAGTGTTTAGATGGATGTTCTGTGAAAATGTTCTCTTACACACCTCGCACTCGAAAGGCTTTTCGTTGGTATGTGTTCGGTAGTGCAAACGTAAACCCCTTCGCCCTCTAAATTTTCTTTTGCATACTTCGCATTTTCTTGCGTGTGCATAAGAAAATGACACTTCAAATTAGACATGCTAATAAATTCCTTTTTGCAAATTTCACACGTGTAATTTTTCACTCCGGAATGAGTAAATGAATGCGCTTTTAAACTTGCTTTTTGTGTAAATGTTTTTTGGCATACTTCACAAACATATGGCTTAAGACGTGTGTGAATATGCACATGCTGGGATAGATTGCTTTTCTGTCGGAACCATTTACCACAAGCCTCACACTTGTAATACTCTGGTTTAGCGTTAATAGAAGATGCCATTATTGGTGGTGTTATGAGAATTTTTGTAAAAGAGATGCTAAAATTATTTCAGTTGGAATTCAGCGGGATTCTTGTGTGACAGCGTATTCTGGATCTTGTTAATGATAATTTTCAGCTGGTGACCACTGGAGTTTCTAATAATCTACAGAGAAAAATTCAATAGCAAGAATCAAAGTAATATTCATATTGTTTTAAATAGTTAACACTAAAATTTATTCATTTCCAGTTTTTATTTTTCATGAAATATTTTAACTGATTAAAGGTATTAATTATTTATAAACAGCATCCTTTAAAACAGACATTCAAAAATATTAAAAAAAAAATTATTTTTAATATTTTGCAATTTTTCACAATTATTTGTTAGTCTAAGAAAATCAAGGTTCCGTTTTTATTTAAAATGTTTTTTTTTTAAATACTGAAGTAGTATCTGAAAATTTTAATATTGGATCTGATAGTATTTCATTTTATTTCTCGCGTTGACCTTTTTTCCAGAAACTCTTATTTCATCGCCACATCTGTTTTACTTAATTTTTATAACTAATACGAAATAACCAATTGAAATCACTAAATTTTGCCTCTCGATGAGTAAAAGATGCTAATTAGTATTCATTATGTAATCCAAATTTAACTCTACCGTCTACTAAAATATATGCAATTAATGAACAGACACTGTCTATTACGGTAAAAGGCCAGAACAATTTTACTTAATAATTTATGTTCTGATCCCATTAATTATAAAAAATTCATACCACTGAGATTCAAAAGCCGTATACAGTACTTTAATGTGATTCACAAAATCATTTTTGAATTCCAATTTCAGTAACAAATATTAATTCTTTATATATTATAATTACTAGTAGAGTAATTAACAAAAATAAGTTCCAACAAAGAAAATCGCTTAAACCAATGCATAGATACTACATCTTGAAAAACTGAAAACAAAAAAATGACTATACGTTAAGAAATTAGTGGGAGAATCATTTGAAGTAGAACAGTAACGAGGCAGAAAATTCTTCATAACAATTGGAATTGGATCATTTAGTTAAGGGCGGCCGATTGGCCAATTAGTTAGTGCTCTGACCGTTTGTATCACAGGCTACAGGTTCGAATCCTAGCGGTGGCATGTGTGTTTGCGATTTGTTCGGAATCAACGGTAAACTGTCGTTCCTGGTCTAATTAGCCTAAAGTTTGCACAAAATAACCGAAGAGTGGAAAACCAAATCATTCAATTAAGGAGAATAATAAAACTCAATACTTAAATTGTAAAGTTTATTGAACAAATTTGATGCATTGGCTAAACTATAATAATAAACTGGAAAACAACTGGACACATTTTAACAAACCTCATAAAGAATGGTCAATGATTTTGATGGATCGTTGGGCTTGAGAAGCAGTGAAGCTGAGGTGTAATTTGAAATTGGCCTCTTCTCAATTAATTGAATACTTTACAGCGATAAATATTAGGATTGTGAATCTCAAATATGTTCATGGAATTCTCAAATCTGTAAGATTTCATGAAAGAGTTCAGTAAAGAAAACCCCTCATTTCTAGGGAAATACAAAAACACTATTCATGAATATATCTATAAAACGTTTAATTTGGGAAAAATTCTTGTTTTCAAAGATAAGAATAAATATATTTTTGAAAGTGAAGGACGTAAAATTCAGCTTCCCAGTAAAGATTATTATAACAAAAATATTTCGCTACATTGAAAGAGTCATGGTTCTGAGAATGATGAAAGTTTCTCTCTAGCGTTAGGGAATTAACATTTATTGGAAGTACAGTGGATCGTTTGGTATTACGGAATATATTGATGGATAAAGTTCAAACATCTGTTGACAGTGATCAGTTTCGAAGCCAGTTGATCTTTCAGCATAGCAAGGATGCAAATTACAAAGACAGTCAGAGGACTTACAAAATACATCTACTGATCCATACTCCTCCTCAATCGATAGGTTTGAAATCCATCGAACGCATATAAAGATAAATCTATCAGAGAATTAAAAAATACAGTGACGAGATAAAGATTTCATAAAAAAAAAAAAAAAAAAAATGCTTGTTGTAAGCCTTTTCTGAAATTGCACCAAATACTGCATAAAATCTTATTACTTCAATGCCTTGGAAATTACAAGCCATCATTAATTCATTGGCCAAATTGCACATTATTAAATTTTTAATTGTTATGTTAAATTTCCATGAAATGCCTTGACATAACACTATTTTCTTAATTTAAAAGTCATAAATGTATCGCATTTTATTTATTGTAAAGAAGATTGCCGATTACATTTTATGTAATTGCATAATAAATGCAATTTTTGAGTGTATGTTGACTCTAAATAGATAGATCGTAAGCTGGCTTTTTAAGAGTGGATGCTGATCATTTTCCTTCTTTGGGCCTTTTTTTATGTTTCAAATATTGATGTATTTAAGCCTTCTCTATTACCAGAAATCACTTTAGATGAAGAGCATTAAACAATTTGAAAAACTATACGAATTTTCGTTTTTCTAAGTAAGGACGTGTATATAATAGGAATAATTATAATCATTTCAATTACTCACAGAATTACTGTGAAACCATAGAAAAATTATCAATGATGATTATTTTTTATTCTATGATAAGGAAATTTAAAAACCAACATAAATTTTAAACGTTTAACAAAGTTTAGAACATAGTTACAAAATTGTATTTCCCGGTTATATTTGAAATTGCCCTCACTTCTATTAACAAATTATGATGAGGCGATGAATAGCAAATACATGTATTTAATGGATTAAATTTGTTTATGAGTTTGAAGTGTTCTTTTGATTTATATAAATCTAACCAAATACCATTTATCTCAATATCAAATATCTTGCAACTTAGTTCAGAAATTTGCATAATAAAAGTCATTTTTAGCGTGTACGATGATGTGCGATGGACTGTCGTTAAGCTGGTCTTTTGAGTGTGGAAATGGATCATTCACCTTGTTCCTTTTGTAAGGTTTCAGTTCCTATTTGTATTTCAATTTTCTATAGATGCTTAATTAATCAATATTACTAGAAATCAGTTTAGTTCAATAGCTTTAAACAAATTGAAATTTTTGAATTTTATTCTTTCCAATGATTTTTCATTTTCTGCAATCAAGAAAGAATATAGGTATAAATTTAATCATTTCAATTAAATAGAACACGTAAATAATACAACAGTTCAACCTCTAGAAATGTATGCACAAAGGGATTATATCAAAAAATGCATATATATTAAATATAATGGTTTTTCAAATTGCATGGGATCTCCGTATATTAAACCACTTTAAATTTAAATTTTAATTTTTTTTTCAACTTATAGTAAAGCAATGAATTATCAAAGATCCTGCAGTTGGTATTTTTAAAATTTATTAATGACAAAGCAACATTTTTCAATGATATATTACTCATATTTTGAAAACGCTGCTTGAGAAATTTAAACATTCAACCAAATTTAGAACATAGTTACAAAAATGACTTTTTAGATTCTTTCCACAAAACATTCTTGCAGTAGCCGGTGAAGCTGAGGACTTAATTTGTATCATTCTAATTTACTATTATAAATAGCATAAAAAACAGCTCTAAGTTAACACATGTTTCTAAGAAGTAAATAGCAAAAAACTCTTCAACAAACTAAAAACTGGAAATGTCACTGTATTTTTTAATTTCGAATTTTCTTTCGCATATAAACATTATTCTAAGTACGCGAAATATATATTTACAAAACAACACATATTTAAGCAGTATCTTATGATGTTATTCCCGATTATATTTTTTTTTTAATGCAAATACTACAGGAGACACAAACTGTTCTTCAATCTGAAATTTTTCATGCACATACAACAAAGAAAGAATTTTTTTTCAGGAAAAATACAGAAATTTCAAACAAAGCTATAGCAACTGGATGCCAATATAGATTCGAAACTATTTACCTGCAATTTCAAAGATTGAAAGACTTTTTCAATTGCTATGGCAATATCTGTAAGACTCTTTCCTTAAATATCGGATTTTTTAAAAAAGATATAATGAACTGTTTAACCAACCTCTGCATTAGCATTTTTGTAAGACTCTGTTGCCACAATTTTTCAAGAATTCTCAGAAAATAAAATTCTTCAACTATCGTGCTCTTCACTTTGATTTGTCGCTCTGTGATCATTTTTTGCACACTAGAGTTTAGCAGACCGAGATCTACAGTTTAAAGTGGATTCTGAACCACTTAATAAGGGGCCTGAATGGTCGAGTGGTTAGCGCTTTGGTGCTCGGTACCACAGGTGTCGGGTTCGAGTCCCGGAGGTGCCATGGATGTCTGTAGAGGTTCGGAATCCATTTTAAATTGTAGGTCCCGGTCTGTTAAGCCCTCGTGTGCAGAAGATGACCGTAGAGCGACAAACAAAACCACTTAATAAACATCTATGTTTTCTGCAGGATCGCAACCTGACGACTGAGTTACCCATTTCTAGAACACTGGGCAGCTGACCTTCAGGCCGCTCGCGCACTTCAGACTCTACCCAATGCCTAACATTAACACTGTATTGTTTTAAAAATATGCAATATCGCAAATTGGTTTTTAAAATGATTTAATGTTCTGTATAGCCAACATCTGCATTAGTATTTGTGTTCGTCCGTTGCCACAACTTTTAAAGAATTCTGAGAAATTAATATCTTTCAACTACAACGCTCTTCAGTTTGGCTTCTTGCTCTACTATCACTTTTTTACACACTTGGGCTAAGCAGACCGGGATCTACAGCTCAAAGTGGATTTTGAACCACTAACAAACACCCATGCTACCACCAGGATTCGAACCTGAAAGTCTGAGGTATCCAATTCTAGAGCACTAACTACTTGATCGACAGGCCGCTCTCGCACTTCTGATTCTACACAATGCTCAACTCTATACTGTTTTTAAAATATGCAATATCACAATAAATATTTTTTATTTCTGGAAGCAGATTTTAAACACTAAACTGGATTTATGAAATTACTTTGCAAACTCAAAGTCAATTAAAATCATAATACTACACATAATTTTCATATTACCATACTATAAGTTTCGTCAATATTAAGTTAGTTTCGCGTCCTATGGTCTGAGAAAACTTTCTAAAATTAGGCTCCAGTTATATGGAATAATATATATCACAAAAACCAAATGTTTTGTATTTTCTTGTTATGTGTTTTTATCATGAATTATAGTTAATATTATATTATCATGTATAATATTAAAACTCAATTTTATTATTTTGCTCAGTTTTTTCAATACGCATTTTCTTAATTTATTGAAAAAATAAATTATCGCGATATGTAGTGTTTAAAAGCATTAGTAAATATTATACATACGTTTGAACTTTTTAATTTTTTCTGAATTTATCTTTCAAATTTGTTTCTATAATTTTGATGAAAAAAATTAAAATTGATAACGTTTTTAAATTATCGCATTGAAATTTAAAAAAAAAAAAAAAATCGCGAAAACTCTGAAAACTGTTCGCATAGTGCACAGCTGTTTTAATTAGTTTCTATGAAAGTATTTTGGAGATTTAGTTTTTGAGTGAAACTGATTGTTCACTCAAATAACGTAAATCCAATGTAAAGATCGTCGTCGCTTCAAGTCAGCGTGATCTTGTGTAATCTGGATATTTTCAGCTGTTGGCCACTGAAATTGCTTATATTCTACAGAAAAAAAGTCAATATTAAGAATAAGTAATATTGATATTCTTTTAAATAATTAACAATAAAGTTTATTAATTTATTATTAAATTAGTATATTGTCACAGACTGTTAATATTAATTATTCATCAAACAGAATCATTTAAAACAAAACATACGGATATATAAAATTTAATATTTTACGCTATTCCAAAATTATTTAATTTTTTTTTAGAAAAATGCACTACTGTCCTTATTTGGTTTTTACAAAAATACTGAAATAATCATTTAATATATGGTTCTAATTACATTTATATATTAATTCTAACGTTTATCAGTTTTCGGAAATTATTCTTTCATTGTCGAACTGTTTTTGTAAATTGTTATTAATAATTACAAAATTTTCGTTTGAATTACTACATATCATTTTAATATGCGATATGTAAAGGATATTAAACAATATCCATGTTGTCAAACAAATATTAGTTTATGCCACTAGTAAATTAAATGCAATTGCCCGATACCAATAAAATGCCGCCAAACCTCAAAACATTTTTACTTGATATTTGGATATGCATAATCATTTTATTTAAGGAGGAAAAAAAAAAACAAAAAAAAAAAAAAAAATACAACAGTTCAACCTCCGAAATTTTCTGTCATATGAATTATATCATAAAATAAATTTTGTAAAAATTAAATATAGTGTTTATTTCAAATTACATGGGATCTTCGTATCTTAATCCACTTTTAAATTTCTATTTAATATTCTAATCTATAGTAAATCCAAGAAATATGCAAGATTCTGTAGCTCGTATTTTTAAACTTAACAATAATGTCGAAACAAAAATTTTTCCGTTGTAAATTATTAAATTCCATGTTTAGAAAACTCTAAATGATAATATTATACATTCAACTACGTTTAGAACATGGTTACAAAAATGCGTTTTTAGAATTGTTGCGTCGAAGCCCCGTGAATAGGGAAGTGATAAAATCCTGTCTGTGGGGGTGTCTGGAAGGGGGTGAGATGACGAGAAAGAGAAAGGAATGTAAGCGAGGAGTTGAACAACTGTAACCAAAGATTTCAGTCCATCTTTTTAGTGTGTGGCAAAAAATATTCGTCAAACTTAAAACTGTCAATGATTTGTTCTTTTTATGGAGAATATGCAAACTTTACATTAAAAAAAAAAAAACAATTATTTGAAAAGCTTATATTCAAAGTAATATTTTGCCGAGTTTTCAAATAGCAAATTTCCATTCGGGAAATGAAAATATTTATATTAAACAAAGAAAAATTAAATTTAATATTACCTATAACAATATTTTACTGTAGATATTTACTAATTGCTTTTAAGCAGATTATCCTTTTCTATTGCTAAGGCCTATTTTAGTCGACGTAAATCCTGGAAGGAAAATCGTGATGAACGTAAAGGAAAATATTATTACATACAGAAGTCTTATAAACAGTTCAAAGAAGAATCTGTAGAAGAACAGAAGAAGTTGAAGAGATTCAACGTGAATCGGTGCGCGCTGTGAAAGCCATCGCAGCCAATGACTTTTTAGCATGCATTGAAGATTGGAAGAAATGCTAGCATAAGTGCATTGTGTCCGGGAGGGGATTACTTTAAAAGCGATGAAATACATTTGGAAGAATAAATAAAGAGTTTTTGAAAAAGAAAAAAAAATTAATTGGTCTTACTTTTTGGGCAGAATAATAATATTATTTATTTACTACTTCCAGCGACGATCTTTTTCTGGAATTATTCTTTCATTGACAAATTGTTTTTAATTGTCACAAAATTTTTATTTTGAACTACTTCATTTCATTATGTGATATGTAATATTACTCAACCGCATAGTTAATTAAATGTGTTTGCCTGACATCACTAAAAATGCGGGAAACTTTAAAATATTTTTAAATGAATCTCTCTTATTACACTTCAAATTTAATTTGAAAACATCAAGATTCACAAGTAAAACTTGAACTAATGAGATGAAAACTTTTAGAAGAACAGAAAGGTGAATAGAGGATTTCAAAACAGATTTCGCCAATTAAATATTTTAATTTGTTTGACAAAAATGGAAATGAAATCTTAAATAGTATACGTACATGCATATTTGAACATATAAAATTTTAATATCTGCTCAATCAGATAGGGATATTATAACTGTAAAAAGACAAATCTTTAAAATACATTATACAATCACATTTAACAATAGTAAATAAAGAATAACTACTATGAAATCCTAGCAATAAGTGAATCCTTTAAAATAACTTCACACTGTTGGGATATTACTTCACTCTGTTGGAATTTTCAATCCTTGAAAATACGCCCGTGAGAAGTTGTTTACTTCATGTAATGCATAACATTTTTAACCTGTTATGAAAATGAATCTCCTCTTGTAAGAGTGGTTTCGCCCACGCAAGCATGCGCCCTCCTACCCACTGCAAGAGCGCCCTCTTGCGGCATTCGGTCATGTTGATTGGGGATAAACTTGATGTCGCGGTTTTCAAATGGTTACACTTTTCAGCACTGGAAAACAGTTGTAGAGTTTGAAATATGTATTCTCCACTAAAAACTACAAGATAGACCTTTCGAATGTCAAAGGATTTGATTTAAAATGTTATTCTGATGTTGATTGGGGACCACATTTAACTAACCTTCATTCGACGAGCGATTCCCTTTTTATTTCGGAAATGTGCAATCGAGCAAGCAAAAATGTATCACCCTTTCAAGTGTGGAGTCGGCATTTGTAGCTCAACGCAAGAATGCAAAGAATCAATTCGGTTCTCCAGAACTGAATGAATGAATGAAATGAATAAAAAATGAAAATGAATGAATTAATTAAATTTGATTCCTATAGTAATTGCATTAGTGTGATAACCAAACTGCTGTTTGTTTCTCTAAAAATGAAATGGAAAATTTTAAAACCAAGCATATTGATACAAGATATAACTTTATTTGAAATTTGGTTAATGATAAATTAATTGAAATTCTTTTGAACAATTTAGCAGCCAATTAAAATTAAAATCATATCTATGAATTAAGATGAGGAGGTTAAGGTACTAAGAGTGTATAAGTATACATTCTAACATTAAAAGAAAAACGGCAAAAAAGAGGTCAAAAAACAAAACTGCTTGCAACGGACATCTTTAGGCGGCATCTCAGCTATAAAGTAAAATGACCGTCAGTTCAAAATCAGCGGGTTACTCAAAACAGTAATGCATTGCGCGGGGTTTGTACCACGTGACATGGCCAATCGTGACGTCATCGGGTTGGTGGCCAAGGGTCTAGTATTACCCTAGGCCGTGGTAGCCAAACGTCACGATTGGCCATGTCACGTGGTACAAACACCGCACAATGCATTGTTATGTAACCCGCCGATTTTGAACTAACCCAGGCTTCTGGGTTAGTTCATACATACATACAAACAAACATACAGTTGAAACTAATAAAAGCGTATTAAAAAAATGTATTTTTTCCTAGCTTCGTTTTTGTTTTTTCCAACATTGTATACCAACTGACTGATGGCGCCATCTGTTGGCGAGGCAGTCAACTATAACTTGAAGAATTTATTTTGTATGTTTTTAAGTTTTCTTAATGTTCAGCTGTTATTTTTAATTTTCTTTGCTAATTTTGATCTTAATTCTTTTGTTTTATCTTAAAATTTTAATTTTAACCTTTTTTTTGGGAAACGGACTCTTTAATTGTACCGATAGCTTAGTTTTTCGATATCTTGCTTTAATTGTTCTCAAGCAAGATGTTTTTCCTAAATTTTAATTATTTTATTTTTATTTATTACAACTCATTAATTTAAGCAACTTCATTTAATGCAAATTTTTTTAACTAAATTAAGATGTGGAGGTTCTTAAAACCACCTTTGGAACTCCGTAACCGGTACGCCCGTTGCCCCCAGTTATCAATTTTTGCTTTAAATTTGTGATGTTCCGTTGTAACACTCGTTAAAATGTCATATCAGCTGCTTTTCCAAGATTATTCCTCACTTTTATCTAAAATATACGATAAAATAAATGCTTTACAATGTCTTACAACAATATTGTGGAACACGCAGTTCTTTTAGTTTCATTGCTAAAAAAAAATATTTGTTCATTAATTTAGCTTAGATGGCTACTCATAAAATATACGGACATTGTTATGGCGAGAGTGGGTCAGCGATGTCCTGGATCACTTTCAATGTTTTTTATTGGTTTATTATTATTAAAAAAAAAAAAAAATTCCTTTCACAAGCTATTCTTATTTAGTCTATTTAGATTTTTTTCACAAAGTATTTTTATCTGGGCTTTTTTCAGCTTTTTTTTCTCAAGTTATTCTTATTGGTTTATTTAAATTTCTTTCATGTGTTTTTATAAAATCGTTTAGAATTCTATAGTTTTTTTATTTAATATATTTTCTTTTTTTCAGTTTTGAAAGATAACGGATGAACATAATTGCTTGCCTGAATACGATTTATTGATTTTTTTTTTGTTTGTTTAATATTGCTATAATGTGTTTTTATTTTTGCATTAAATCCTAAATCAGGTAATTATCTGTAATTTATGTTATGGGTAATCTGTATACCTTTCCAGTCGATTACAATTTTCTTTCTTTTTTTACTTCTGATTTATAGAAAAAAAAATGTTACCTTTTTTTCATTTTTATTTATATTGATGCACTTTTAAAACAAACATATTACAAAATATAGAAATTTTTAATAGTATGAGAATTACTAATTAACTTCCTTACATAAAAATATGGTACTGCATAAATTTTTAATGATTTCAATAAATGTTTTTACATGGAAATAATAGTATTTTTAACGAATTTGTTGAATAGATTTAAGAACTTTTTTTTTTGTTCTTGTTCTAATGCAGCTGGCAAACACTTAGACACTTGGTCTTGGATGCCTTAAGGCAAGCGCTGCACAGACGTACTCACTTTGCTTTACCTAGGGGCGCGTGTAACTTGAAGATAAGCCACGGACGCAGAGTAACAATGCCCCCGCAACGCTCTACGATCCTATTACGACCGGGACCTACGGTTTAAAGGGGATTCCGAACCACTACAAACACACATGGCACCGCCGGGACTCGAACCCGAAACCTCTGGTACCGAGCGGCAGAGCGCTAGCCACTCGGCCATTCAGGCCCTTAAAGTACAAATAAAATGACCATAACCTTCAGCATTTTTTTTTTTAATTTTTAAGAAGACATTCGTAAGGATGGTAGAAAAATTTTATTTTATGTCATCTTTATAAAAATTATTTTATTTAAAATATATACTTACAATTGCTATTTGTCAACAAAGAATTTAAACTTGTAGCCTGTCATTCACTTCAAATTTTAATTTCTCTTTAACAAATAAAAGTACACATTAAAATGAATAAATGCAATTCCCTATCACTATAATACTTCTGTACTTTCAAGATTCCTTCCTTATTTTTATTCTTTTGGTAAATCATACATTTTTTAAAAAACATAAAATCAACACAATAAAATTTAACAACATTTAAAAATAAAAATAAAAAGTTATTTTGATAAAATAAGCTTTTATTTTAAATGAATAAAATATTGTATGAATTAAAGTAACTTACATGAGCATAAATCTCAAAGTACTCCTTCAAGTCAAGTCAAGTCAAGTCAAGTCAAATTATTATATGAACTAAAAAAAAATATTTTATTATAGAATTTAACAAAAAAAAAAAAAAAAAAGATATTACATAATTATCTACATAGTTCATCCACCACTTCATATTGAAAATAATAAAAGAGGGGACATCTTTTATAATATATGAAAATGACTCACTCTATTTTGTATGCCAATTGATTTAATACATTCTGAGCTAATCCAAAGATAGACTATTTGTATTACGCTGATTTAAAAACTTTATGTAAGAACAAAATTATTGTGAGTGTGCAAAATGGAATTTTAAGGATTCTCGCCAAAAAGGGTTTTATTGAGTAAATGTACATTGGCTTTTATCATAGCAATTGGGAATTTACAATATTAAATCAACAATCATAAAACTATGTTCAAACTTTTGTATAAAAACATTATATTTAGAAAAATATGCTAATCTACACCAAATTTAAAGATGGAAATTATACTTTTGAATAACTTCGGTCATCTGTGCATTTTCTGGACATTTATTCTTCTGTATTTTTTTCCCTTGTTATTTTTGTTATTATTACTATTTTTATTCTTCTTGTACTTGCCTTGCCATTGGAAATAAAAAAAAAAATAACTTTTGAATAACAATACAATTATTAGATTTTGTTATTTAAGTGTACATGTATCATATAATTTTAATATATCTGCAATATAAAATTGTAGATTAATTTTGTAAAGATAATTATTTAATCTTTTGTTTTGATTAAATTATGAGATAAATTATCTTTTTAAGTTCAATAATTATTTTATGCATTTTAAATAAAGGTTAATTTTATAAAGAATTTTTTTCCCTTTTAGTCATAATTAAAAGTTATTTAAAAATTATGTAATTCAAAAAAATATATATATATATTCTTGTATAATTTGAATTGTGATAATAACTCAGCCTGTTTTATCATTATATATGCTTTAAATAATGCAATTAAGGAAACAATCACCAATGATCTTTAAAACATGTTTACCCTGTACAATAAGAAAAGATCTGAAATAGATTCTCATATCAATAACGTTTGACAATTGCAATCGAGATTTGGAATTATTTATAGCGTTTGAGAAGTGAGATTACAATTACTAATTAAGAGATAAAAAAAAAAAAATCTAAAGCAAAAAATAATAATAATAATGACAAAAAAAAAAGAAATTCTAACTGAATAAACATCCAAAATTTATAAGACAAAATTGTTTCTCTTTCATTCTAAAATAAAAAAAAAAAATTTTTTTTGTCCATATTAACATAATGACACAAAATAGTAAAACCTTATCAGGAATCTGAAGTGATTATGATTAAGTTTCAACATATAATTCAAACGAAAATGTCAAAAATAAAATAATTAAAAATAAATTGTATTATATTGATATTGAAATTTTTTAAATTAAAAATTCTTCATTTATCTACATGTATGAATGACAATAATGTAATGAATCAACACTATTTCATGTAAATATTTATTTTTCACATAGAAATAGTTTTGAAAATGTGTTTTCACATACACTTCTAAATTCTATATGAAATATAACTGTCTATAAAATAGATATTTAAAAATTGTCTACTAAATTTTCAAATGTGCCTTCATGGTAATTAGAGAGTAATAAACAACATAATTTTATATTACATTAATTCTTTATCATTAACATATTATTTATTAACTCTTATAAAGTGAAAAACTTTAGAAGAATGTAATCTTAAGAAATCAAACCTAAATGACTTTTCAAGTTTCAAGAATGAAAAGTTTCACAACAAATAAACAATAATTTTGTTTTTTTACTAAAACTTAACATTGTATTGTTTTAAAAGTTAAATTTAAATTCATAATAAAAAAACTTTTAAATAGTATGAAAACATAAATAATACCTCACTTAAAATAGAAATAAACATCAGGAAATGTTAAGCAAATAATAGAAGAATGATTCATAAATATCTAGATTTTTTTGCAATAAATATTGAGAATCGATTTTTATTTTTAATCGATTAAAAATATAATTAATGCATTTAATTTAGAAAACAGTTCCATTTTTTTCTGCACCATGCAACTTCAAGGATAAAAAAAGCAAAATTTTTTTCTAGGCTCAATATATATATATATTTTTAATTTTGTAACATATCAATCTATATATATATATATGTGTGTGTGTGTGTGTGTGTGTGTGTGTTGTGTGTGTGTGTGTGTGTTTTAGTGACTGTTTGATGTTTTAGTGAGGAACTATCTGAAGAATAGTTTTAGAATCACAATACTTTTTTTTTTTTCTAAATTTTATTTCATAATTGGTTTTAATTCTTACAAATATGTAGCATTTTGAATTAATCTACCTACATGTTATGTTTTGAATGCATAGAAATAGGAATTAAATTTAGAAGTTTAATTTAATTCCTATTTCTATGAGGACATTACATTACATTAGTTAATCTTACATTAGTTAATTTCTAATAATATCTTTTTGATTACCCTCATAATTTGAGAATAATACAAATGAAACATTATATATATATATATGTTTCTTTTAGACTTTTTTTACCCGTCTATAACCAAAACCCCATTCTGTTATTTGTTTATGCAACATAAATGAGTTTTCAAAATTTACAATTGATTTGAATTTTTTTAATTTACATGAATTATTTATTGAATATATATATATATATTTATATACATCAAATAAATAATTAATGTAAATTGAAAGATAAAATCAGTTATATAATTCGAAAAATATTATAATTAATTTACAAAAGGTAATATGCAGTAACAAATTTTATTTAGAAATAGGAAATTGAACAAAAAAAAAAAAAATGTGCATTAGTTAATGAATTAAAAATTAATGCATTAGCTAAAAGTAGATATAATGTTTGTTAGAAAGAATGGGCCCCAGTATAAATAAAAGTTATTGATTTAAAGTCTAAATAAAATGTTTAAAAAAATAATATAACAGATTATGACAAAGAAAACTTAACTACATAATAAGTGTTTTAACTGCATATTAAAATATTACATGAATGATCAAATGTAAATATATATAACAACAATGATGCATTGAATTTTACTATTGCACCCTTTTTAGACTAAAAACTAAAAATTAGCCTAATAACATATTCAACTAAAAATTTCCAATGGAATATTTGTACAGATTTATATATGGAATATCTGAGAGTAAACAAGTTAATGGATTTAAAAGAGAGATGTAACCAATGTGGAAAAAATAATATAGAGATAATTTTCAATGGTGAATTTGTTTTCAGTTCTGTGTAAGTATGCATATATATAAAATACAAATATAAGCAATTAATAAAAATTAATGAAATTATGATTAAAAAAATCCCTACTTTAGAAAAATAAATTTTTTTACCGATGATAATTTATCATCACATCAGTTATCAAATTCATATATTTCAGATTCAGATTGTAGCTCTCTGTATTTCACTTGTATATAGTTATTCTATAAAACTTTTGTTAAAAACGTGAAGATTGCAATTTAAAACAATTAACGAAATATGTAAAACGTAACGTAACGGTAGGTGTTTAGTTGGAGTACCAGAGAATTTCCCGTACCTCCATACGAAATATGTCATTTCCAAAGTAGTGGCTTCTTTAGTAAACAAATAAGTGTGTTGCCATTTAAAGAAGTCAAAGTTCAAATATGATTTTATTTTCAAAATGTGCACACATAAATTACATTTTCTTTTTTCTCCACACTTCACCTCCCTCCTAAGGCTACGTGGCCAGTTAGAAAATTTAAGGTGAAACGTTTGATGGGCCTCACCTAGTCCATAAACAGCCGGGGATGTTTCGAGAGACGAGGTCGGTCGCCAAGCTCCAATTCTGCCGCCAAATTCCCATCGCCAAGAGGGCGATAAATGAACCTCATGGTACATGATAACCCTACAGAATTCTATTCACTGCCATCTCGGTTTGAGCGGGAAATTCGGGGAAATGTAACTGGGAATACTGTTCGGGGAAATAAGTGTTCATTGTGACACTGGATCATATTTGTCTTTCCATGCTCACTCTGTTCTCTTTTTTTGAATAAAAAAAAGTAAATATAAAAAAAAAAAAATCATCATTATTCAATTAAAGTAATTCCTGGCTACTTTACAAATTAGTTGATATGAATATGAAGTATATATATATATATATATATATATATATTTAATATTTTTTTTTTTAATTTTACAATGTTTATTAAAAAGTAAAATATTTACACTTGTATAATTTGCAGCATTATATGATATGAAGATGCTTTTTTTTTCTTTGTTATTTGGTTATTTGTTTTTTTTTTTTTATCTTAAAATTATCTTTCAGTAGATTAAATTCTAAAGCAATTGTTACAAATATGCTTATTAAGAAAGCTTTTGAATAAATTGAAAAATCAAAATTCATCTAAAAAAAAATGTTCTTTTAATTCAAATTGATGTTTAAAATAAAAATGACTATAAGAATGAATTTCTTTCAATTCGTAACTAAATGATAGTTAAAAGTTAAAGGAAACTATGAAAAAAAGCAATTCAATAGTAAAAGAAATTCATCTTGTTTCAGTTCAATTTTGTTGCGCGAAAAACTTATATTTTAGAATCAAAATAAACAATATGGAAATGTTAATTATAAAAGTTTCATTTCGCAGTTATGAAAAAGAAATGTGTAGATAATAATATAAATGTAAACCATGATAAATATGTAAATTTTTTAATGTGAGCCTTTGTAATTCTGAAGGAATTTGAAATTTTATGAATAAGTGACTGTGTATCAAAATCATATGCATCCATATATATAACAACGAAAATTAATTAAATTAAATAATTAATTTAAATTTCTTTATATGATTATGAAGCCTGAATGACCGAGTGGCTAGCGCTCTGGCGCTCGGTAACACAGGTTTTGGGTTCGAATCCCGGCGGTGCGATGAATGTTTGTAGTGGTTCGAAATCCACTTTAATTATAGAATTGCTTTCTATTATTATATTCTTTTCTATAATTATATATTTTTCATTTTTCTTTTTTACCCATGAAATATACGGGTATTGTTTTGTGGAGAGGGGTTCAGCGATGTCCTGAACGTTACAATTTCAGTTTATTTTTTAAATTTTCTTTCACGGACTACTAATTAAATAATGCAAAAATTTTCACATTTTTTTTTATTTTCTTTCCTGAGTAGTTATTAAATAATCATATGGGTAACCTGTATATCGGCCCAGTGTATATTTTTATTTTATTTTATTGATTTGACCTCAATTACAATCTGCAATGATTAGCACAGGAAATTTGAAGCAGAAAAGCAGGTTTTACTTTTGTCACAAACCGCAGCATAATTGTCACAGGTGTTGATGTGCAAAAGTCAGTTTTAAATAAAACGTAATGGAAATTCCTTCATGCTTTCTTTGGTAGATACAGAAAGACGGATATTTAAAAAATTTCTGTCAACATACGCAAAATATTGTAAAAAGAGAATGGACAAGGAACTTTTTGGAGAAACAATCTGTCCTTGTAAGTGATTGCAAACGTCCTTATGCAATAACTGCTTTTTATGAACGGGCAATTTCGATGATGATTGCGCCAACGTGCATATGCATCTCACATCGGTAATCAGGCTATATGTGGGTTTAGGTTTAGTTTGTCGCTGTGCGGTCATTTTGTGTACACTTTAGGCTAATTACAACGGGACCTGCAGCATAGCGTGGATTCATCCACATAAGTCATTCATACAAACACATATCTATGCCACCGCCAGGATTCGAACCTGAAGCACCAATGCCATAGCTCTAGCCAATTGGCCGTCAAGCCGCGGTTACGTGTGGGAGTTTTATAAGTTTTATTTCATAAGATATACAAATGAATATCAGTTTGTATATCAGTCAATATGAGGCAAATTAAAAGAAATATATATTTATATATTATGTATCCATCTCCTTTTCTACTTTGATTAAATATTTTTTTTTTTTTTTTTTTTTTTTTTTTAAATGACTGATGATCTTTTTACTTTCTCTATTTTTGTTAAACAAGCAACACATGCAAGTTACATTGTAGCCTGCAATATTGCTAAAAATAATAAAGCTATCAGAGAATAAAGTGGACAAGACCAATTTGTGTGTCTTTTCTACTGATAGAAAACACAGGGGTACATTTAATTTAAATACCAAGATCAACGATTATCCCATTAAGAAGATTGATTTGACATTCATCCCCACCTATCTAGGCATTACCATGGATCCTGAATTTCGCTTCACAAGGCGCATCGTACACACTGCTAATAAAGCCCTGAGAAAGTTAAGTATTCTCAAAAATCTACTAAGTCTTCTAAAATGGACTCTGTCCAAACACAGAGCATCGAAAATCATTATAAGGAGCAGTCTCCTCAACCAATAATAACAAGGCTGAACAGGATTGGGGCCTACCTCCTCTCGAAAACAGACGCAACCTTGTCACCATGAAATTTACTAATAGACTTCGTAGTAATAACATGGATCATATCTCTACCAGAGTATTTAATGAATGGAAGGGATCAACAAGACTCAAAAGATCCTCAACTCTACAGCTTGATAAAGATATCAGAAGTCGGATAAATTTGGAACATTCATCTCTGGATTTTGTTCAAGAGCCCCTTTTTCCCAGAAAACCAATAAGTGAAATTAAGTTTGGTTTGAACCTATTGCAACCTTGTTAAAAAAAAAAAGACTCCAACATTCTCAAACAAAAAGGCCTTGATACCATAGATGAGTTCTCACAAGATAATCTTGCGATAACATACACCGATGGACCCTCTGACAAATTCCTCAATAAGGATGGTGCAGGCATTTTCTTTCTACCTCCAAATGGAAGTAAATACCATCATAAAATGAACACCGGCCTAATAGCTTCAAACTTCACCAAGGAGATCATTGCAATTAAAGAGGCTGTTGCTTTATATCTAAATGACTCAAATATTTCAGGCCACACTGACGGGTTAGTGATTTTTTCTGACTGCTAATCGGCTCTGGAAGCAATTAAAAATGGAGATACTAACATCACTTCTGCAACAAATGTTCTGCTCTAGACTCTACACTGTAGAGGCAAATCATGTC
>BPLR01007264.1:0-55659 GCA_021605095.1 Caerostris extrusa
CGTAATGCAATAATTAATTCTACTTTTGTTCTGAACAATTCTTCACAAAGAACAATTCTTCTGTTTACACCATTTTTCATAACTTTTTAATAAAAATTGTATTTCATTTTCTATTCAATACTAATTATCAGAGGGAAAAACATTTATTCAGATGGAAAAGACGAATTTGTGTTTCCTGAATAATAATGTAAATAACCACTTATGATATGATTATTCTAAATATAATTTTTTATTATTATTTTATTTATTTATTTATTTTTTTTTTTAATATACAATTTTAGTGATATGTATAAATATGTAAATAGTTTGTGGTTTTTATATTTGATTCTATAAAGATTTATATAATTAAATATACATTTTAAATATAAATAAAAGTGTTTCATTTCTCTAGATTATTAAATAAGAAACATCTCATTTAAAAAAATTATATTTTCGGCAAAACCATAAAATAATTTAATTTTTTATTTAATTTTAACTCTTCATTATTCAGACATTTTGTTAAAGATTCAGATTATACTTCATTATGTTTTTTAGAAATAAAGTTATTAATGAATATAATGCATGAAACTATAATATATGCCATGGGAGAAAATGATCCAGATAAGATAATTGAAATTGATGTTTCTCGTATAACGGTAGGAGAAAATAATATTCTTACCTATTTTGTTTTGAATCAATTATTAAGTGATACTCTGTATTATTTGGTATTATCTGTATTATATGTACATTTATCTGAGTTTATTTTGGAATTACCAACATTTTTAAAGATTTAGCTGTGAAATTACCAACAATTTGTAAGACTGTATTGCAAAATTGTAATTTGATTTTAAATATAGCATCAAATAAAGCTGATTTTATAACTGGATTTGTGCTATTTATTTTACAAACATAACAGAGAATTATAATTTTATAGAAGTCAACATACATTTTGTAATAATTTTTATAAAAAAAGCTTAATGGGGAAAAAATATTCCCACATTAAACAATTTCTTTACAACAATAATGTATTTTTAGAAAATATATTATGTTTACAAATTAGAGTTTTTTTTCAATAAATTTTAAATTTGAATCATAAATATAAATATGTGTTTTATCTATTAAATAAATATTATCATCAATATTTTGAAATGCACCCTTTATTGGAAAATTTGGGGTTGGTGTAAATAAATTTGAAATATGTATTTTCTCATTTACATATTGATTTGTAAATATGTATAATGTATTATTACGTAATTTTAAAATAGCATCTACATATTGAATATTTGCAAATAAATAATTTAAATGTTTATAATTTAAAAATATTTAATTGATTATCCAATTCATAAAAACATATAATTAGAAATTACAATATAAGATCACCCAAAAAAAATTTAAAATAAGTATAATTATTAATTAAAAAACAACACTATCAAAGTGGCACCTGTATAAGTTTTGTAATTTTTGTTTATCATAATCAGATACATTATTACCTGAAGAATATGGAAACATGACAGATTTTTGATTTATATTATGTGTTAATCCTAATGCATGCCCAAATTCATGTTGCAAAACATAAAATACTTCGTTAGGTTTTAATTTACTACTAATAAATACTTTTCCTTCTTCTGATAATGAATATATCCCAACACAGACTTGTTTGCTATAGTTTTAAAATAAATATTTATATCTCCTTTACTGGATCTACTCTAGCAAATTCTAGAGATTCTATATGCCACATTTCAATTATATCATTAAGAAAACTTTAATTTGCTTCATTAACTAATAACCATTTTAAAATATTTTTGAATGTGATATGAAAATTGCAAGTTTAGCATTATTAAGAAAATCGTATTTATTTGAATGATGCACTAGAACATTTGTAAGTATTGATCTCAAAATTAATGTTTTATAAAAAAAAAACAGGCAATATTTAAAAAAAATTTTTTATTTATTCAACATTTATAAAAGCATCTAAAATCATAATACTTGTTGAAGAATTTAAACATCATAATTCTAAGTTTTTTTACAGGACATGATTGCAAATTACAATCAAAACATTTTGAATAATTCTGAACATTATATTTAAATCTTCTAACTTTATATTTGGTAAATATTTTTGAATTATTTTTAATTGATTGTTACCAATTACATATAAATATGTAATAAAAATGTTCGATATAAACAGGTAATCTCTTCAACCAATTATTGTCACATTTCTGATGAATATATACATCTCCATCAGCTAAAGCAAACTTTTTGCAGCCACCTTCAATGATATTATGATTAAACTGTAATGCTAGAAATCCATATTTAGGTTTTATTTTCGGAACGCTAAGCAGTTTAGTTTTCTTTTCAAGTTTTCTAAAGTCTTCTTTTGGCGTTTTCACATGAGATATTCTAATACAAATTAAAAACGTTTTAGTTATAGAAAACAAAATAGAATCATAATAAAAACATATTATAAAACTTACTTCTGAAAGTGATTCTCAAATGATTTTAAAAAAAACATGAAGTAGTATGTTCATTCAGCTCAAATGATAACATGACAATTTTTTTTTAATAATTTTGAAACGAAGAAGGGGTATTTATATAGTTTTATATCACGTGATTTTTTTTTTTTTTTAATGACAATGAAAAGTTTACGGAAAAACTTTTACAATAAGGACAAGATGTTTTGAAGAAAATTTATTGAAAAATGTTTATAAAGTTTCTTGAAATAATTTAAAGAAAACTTTTCTCAAATAATTAAAAAAAAATTTTCTCAAATAATTAAAAATTTTTCTCAAATAATTAAAAAAAAAATTTTCTCAAATAATTTTATAAAAAATTTTTCTAAAATAATTAAAAACATTTTCTCAAATAATTAACAAAATTTTCTCAAATAATTTTTAAAAATTTTTTCAAATAATTTAAAAAAATATTCTCAAATAATTTAAAAACATTTTCTCAAATAATTAAAAAATTTTTTAAATAATTTAAAAAAATTTTTTAAATAATTAAGAAAATTTTTTCAAATAATTAAAAAAAAAATTTCAAATAATTTTAAAATTTTAGAAAATAATGATTTAAAACTTTTAAAATAAAAAACACTTTCTAAAATAATTTAAAAATTTTTTTTAAAAAATAATTTAAAAACCTCCTAAAATAATTTAAAAAAAACTTTCTAAAATAATTTTTAAAAAACTTTTTCTAAAATAATTTTAAAAACTTTCTCAAATATTAAAAAAATCCCTGAAATTTTGAAAATTATTTGAAAATATTTAAAATTTAAAAATATTTAAAAAAGATTTGGTAAAATTTTTTTTTTTTTTTTATGACAATGTACAGTGTTTTTGAAAGTTTACAGAAAATTTACAATATAGACAGGGCGTTTTTATAAAATTTACTGAAAATATTTTATAAAATTTACTGAAAATATTTTATAAAATAATTTTAAAAATTTTTCAAATATTTTAAAAATTTTACTCAAATAATTTTAGAAACTTTCTCAAATAATTTTTAAAAACTTTCTCAAGTTTAGTTTTTTTTAAAAATTTTTCTCAAATAATTTTTAAAAACTTTCTCAAATAATTTTTAAAAAACTTTCTAAATTTTAATTTTTAAAAACTTTCTCAAAAATTTTTTTTTAAAAACTTACTTCAAATAATTTTTAAAAACTGTTAAAGAACATGAAGTAGTATGTTCATTTTTAACAATGCTGCTTGCTATTTAAAGAAATTTGAACCAACATCTGTTTTATTTTTATTTTTAAAAATAAAAAATTATTTTTAGGTTTGTACAAAAATGTATTTTTCCATTTATTATTTAAAAATATATATTTTGCATTATTTTAATTGTGTTTATTTAAAATTTTATTTTTATGTTTGTATAAAATTATTATTTTTTTAAGAAATAAAAGTCAAATCTTAAACTTTTTGTTAAGATTTTTTGTTATCTTAAAATTATATGAATAAAATATTAAATGATAAAACAAAAAATCTTTTTTATTTGCAAAAAAATATTTGTTTACACACATCTCAAATTAAAAGATCTATTATAAAATTTCAACATCATATTTCTTAATTTTTTTATAGGACATGAATAAGATTTACAATCATAACATCTCTTATAGTTTTTAATATTATAATTAAATTTTTTAACTTTAATATTGTTTGGTAAATATTTTTCAATTATTTCTAATTGATTCTCACCAATCACATATAAATCAGTAATACGTAAATATATAACAAACGTAGCTAAGCGATTCAACCAATTATTATCACATTTTTCAGATTTATACACATCTCCAGTGCACAATGCATATTGTATACAACCGCCTTCAATTACGTTATTATTGAATTGTAAAGCAAGAAACCGAATTTTGATGAAACTTCAAAAAAATTTCATCATTACATAATTTCATTTTTTGGAATTGTTATTGTCATGTCTATGTTCTCTTTTTCGAGAATCTTTTTTTCTTCAGGTGATGTTTTCATTTTTTCAGGTTTTATTTCTCCTTCTTCAAAATCTGTTTCTTTAGGAGATGTTTTCATTTTCTTCAGGTTTTCTTTCTCCTTTTTCAAGATTTGTTTCTTCAGGTGATGTTTTCGTTTCTCCTTCTTCAAAATTTATTACTTGTTCAAGTACTTTTATTACTTCAGATGATATGTTCATTTCTTGTTCAAGTACTTCAGGTGTTTTCATTTCCACTTCTGGTTGAGACATTCTACTATAAATTAAAAAATATTTTAGTATATCATAATATAAATAATAATAAAAAATAATATACAAAATATTACATACTTTTAGATATGTGATAGTTTACACTATATGAAAAGTTTAAACAAGTATTTAACTTTTAACATTTTCCTCACTATTTAAAGAAATAATAACCTATCAAATTGTACACGATATCATTAAAAAAATAATAATAATAATAATAATTTTTTTAATGAGCCAATTTGATTGGTTATTTTTCTTTAAATAGTTAGTAGCATTACTAGAAATTAACAGATTGTTTCATCTTGCTGTCTCGTATACATCTAACAGTAAATATTGAATTTTATATTTAATTCTATATATTGATTTTATTAATATCTTTAATTGTAAAAAGAATAATTTCTTTTTGAGATGGCTGATTGTAATAAAATGAATATTAAATTTATTGCAAGCACACAGTGGATAAAGCATCAAGGAGCCTACATTCCCTACATTATTAAGTTTATAAATACAAATAACTTTGAAAATATTACTGTAAAAATTGATTTATATTCATTAAATCAGTTTTTGTATAAAGATATTTTAGCAAATTTAAAATTAGATAAAAATATTTTTTGAAAATAATGTTGAAAATAGAGGAAGTATTAAGTGGAACAAATTAAAAAGTTATTTAAAAACTGATTTTTTTTGAAAAGTATATAAAAAATGACTGTGGATGGAATAATATTGTTGCTGCCAATGACATGGCAACATATATATTTTTTAGAAAAATATGGTCTGATGTGATGTACATTGAAAAAAGAACATAGAAAAACTGAAATTGCAGCTGAAAAACTGCATCCTATTTCTTAATAAATGTATATATTTTTTATAAATTCTTGTACTTCATAATAAATATATATTTTTATAAATTCTTGTGTTTCATTTTTGTTAAAAAGCAAATCATATAGAAAACACTACTATTTTTGAAACATGAACATAGAAATAAAATTTTAAATATCTGCTAAAAGCAAAAATCAATATTATATTTACAATCTTCAAATGAGATATAAACAATTTTTCTATGCTAGTGTTTGAAATGTTTAAATAAATCAAACACTGACAGTCTTAACGAAGAACAATTTGCATCATTATTATTTTTCAAATGACAAAAAATTTCAAAGTGAAACTAAAAATAATTATAAATTTCTAAAAACAATATTATATTTGCAATCTTTAAATGAAATATAAACAAACTTTTCTATGTTAAGACTGCCAGTGTTTGAAACATTTAAATAAATCCAAACACTGACAGTCTTAACGAAGAATAATTTGCACCATCTGAAATTAAAAATTATTATTATTTTTAAATAACAAAAAATTTCAAAATGAAACTAAAAAATAATTATAAATTTCAAAAACGATTGTTTAAAATTAATATTATATTTGTAATTATAAACAAACTTTTCTATGTTAAGAATACAACCTGTGTTGCCAGAGTAGCTGAAGAAGATACTGAACAGTAGAAGATTTGGCGATATTTATATACATAAAAATGATTACGTCATACACTTACGTCACACTTTTCCTATATAAAAGAAAAATTTACAAAAAATAATTATGACATTATGTTAAAATTAACCAAACTGAGAACAACATTTTTTTATTTTGTGTATCAGCATGTTAAAAAAATTCCTCCAAAATATGAAAACAGAGTGCAATTTTTAAATGAAATTGCTATTTATCAAGAAGAATGGTGTGACTATAATCTGGACATAAATGAATTTTATAATAATCCATGTGCAAATACTTTTTGTAAACTGATTGCTCGTGCCAAAATGATTATAGACAAGTATCCACATCGAAGAAAAGAGGTTTTAAAAAATTAAATAAATGTATTTCAAATAATTTTTTAAACCTTATGTGGGTAAATCCCTATTATCATTTCTTCAAATATATGTTGAATAATTGCTAATAAAAAAAAAGGAAAAGGAATTATAAGGACTTGGTGTTAAGTTTATTAAACAAAAAACGTTATCCAGTATTATTCGACAGTGTTATTCTAGATGTTTATTACAAAATGTTAGAACCTACCACGTGTAGTAACCAAAGATATTATTTACCGACACATTCTCCTGAAGTTGTGTTTGAAAAAGAAAATGAAGTAACAAAAATTGTTTTTTTTTTTTATTGTATAAAAAACTATATTTATGTTTACAAAGAAGATTCTAAAAAATCAAACTATCTTCCTTATCATTAAAATGTATAAAAATTAAATTAAGTCAAGGCTATATTAATTCGATATTAAACACCAAATTTCAAACGTTTGAAGAAGAAATTTTTAATTTTATAAAATATTTAAACTTTTGATATACCCAGAAATAAAATCTGTTTTAAATTTAACATTTATGGAAAGTACACGATTTATTCCAAGTCATTTAAAACTTTGGGTACATAAATATAAATCTGAACCAGTAGGAATTCGATGTAAAAATGATTTTTTTGGTCCTACTAACGACATCATTTGTTGTAGATGGATTCAAGGTAATTTGAGTGAATGTCAATCCAAAAGTATTATTATATCTTGTGATAAGGCACAAGGTATTAAAGATAATAATTTAATCGATGAAATGCCTTTATATACATTAAAATATGATTTATATAATATGCATTATGTACCAGAACATGAAACTTTTATTCCACTTGCATTTAATCCATTAGAAAATCCAATCATTACAATATAAAGAGAATGATCTTTGTATGTGTTTTAGATTTAGATGAAACATTAGGTTTTTGATGATAAACATTTCAACATAAGACCTCATGCAGACTTTTTATTAAATTGTTTAAAGTTTTGTAATATTGATATTATATTATGGAGTTATGGAACAGACACATATGTCAAAAGTGTTATCAATAGTTATTTACATAAACTTGTTAAATATGCTTATAAAATATTTGGTAGAACTGAATGTAAATTAACAGAAAATAGATATGGTATAGTAAAATGTTCAGAACATATAAGAAAAATGTATTTAGAAAATATATTATTGATAGGTGTAGATGATCGTGTCAATGAAATGATGGATGACGGTTATGATTTAAGAATTTCAGTTGAACCTTATAAAGTAAAAATCAAAATGATCAAGGATTAATTGGAGTCATTGAAAAAAATTATAAATTTTTGTGTAACAAAAGAATAATGTTTAGATTATAATTTAAAAATTTATAATCTAAACATTATTCTTATGTTAAGTAATTAATAATTAAAAAAAAAATTCTGAATAAATTTTAAAAACTTTCTGAATAAATTTTAAAAAAACTTTCTGAATAAATTTTAAAAAACTTTCTGAATAAATTTTAAAAAACTTTCTGAAAGAATTTAAAAAAACTTTCTGAATAAATTTAAAAAAACTTTCTGAAAATATTTTAAAAAACTTTCTGAAAATAATTTTAAAAACTTTCTGAAAATAATTTGGAAAAAACTTTCTGAAAATAATTTTAAAAACTTTCTGAAAATAATTTTAAAAAACTTTCTGAAAATAATTTAAAAGAACTTTCTGAAAATAATTTTAAAAATTTCTGAAATAATTTAAAAATTTGCTATGAAATATTAAAAAAAATTATTTATTAATTATTGTATTTAATTTAAATGTTGTTAAGACAAAAATTTTTACATGCAAATTTAACAATTAAAATAAAAAAAATATTTATGTAACTAGAATCATTTTCAAGGTTTATTTCCTGTAAACGTTTATGAAAAAATATTTGTAACATTTGCATAAAAATTACTCGTTTTCATGTAAAAATAAAAAACCATAAAATGCATTCTGAGAAAACTAAAAATATCACTTTTAATTAGAGATATTACTTTTAAAAACGTTATAAATATATAAAAATGTCATTGAATTAGTAAGTTAATATTATTATTTATTAAAAAAATATAGTTTTATTTTCCTTAATGCTTTAAAAAGCTTTTGAGTTCTGTTTTGAAGAAAAAATTTGCTCGACAAAATTTTTTTATAACTTTGAACTGGCAAAGGCTTTTTAATATGAATTGCTCTAAATTTTTAAATTTAACCTTTTTTTACAAATGTTTTAATTAAACATATTAAAAACCTTTTGAATTTCACATAAAAAAAAAAATATCAACTTTAACTATTTTTATACAATTTATTCATATTTTATTGCATTTCTATATTGTTACCAACTGTCGAAAATGATGTCGAACTAGAACTTTTGATTTGTTTGTCACGTGAACACTTTTCCTCTCTTAACTGTAACCAACCGTACTTCGGTTTAAGAACTTTACTTCCTTGTTAGTCGTTAGCCGCGCTAAGATGCGGTTTCTCTGTCTGTATGTCCAGTAAATTTTTGTATCATCTCGTCATTAATATGCTTAATAAAAGTATTTTAAAAAGAATATTGGAATTAATTGTCTGCATCCGCCCCTTTGGATATCTCACTCTTAATAATCCTGGGAACTGGAAGGTAAGAGAAATTTTGTATGAACCTTTCTAGTTTTATTTTGGAGGATTGTTTTGGTGAGGTAAAATTTGGCATCCTTGCCGGGATTGTAGTCAGTTAATATTTAGATGAGATACTTTTAATTTTGAAATGGCGAGTGACGAAAATAGTAAAGAGAAATTATATTTGTTAAAAAAGAAACGGGGTGTTTCTAGAACATCCGTTACAAAAATTCTAACAAAATTAGAATCGGAACTATCAAACATTGAAGAAATAGATATTGATAAATTAGAAGAATTAGTTGAAATGCTAACTGCTAAACATGACTCGTTGAAAGAGATAGATAACAAATTAGAACCTCTTTACGAAGTAGAAGATATTGAAACTGAAATTCAAAATACAGACGAATATGATGAAAAAGTTGCCCTGTGGAAATTTCGTGCAAATAAAAAAAAAAAATTCGCTTGTTAAAAAAGAATTGAGTGAAAATAAATGCGAAACACGTTCCGAACAAAATAAAGAATTAAATGAGTCGAAACAAGTGGATAGTGTAAGAGTAAAATTGCCGAAATTAAATATTTCAAAATTTTATGGTGATATCAATCAATGGCTAACGTTTTGGAATAGTTTTGAATCTGCCATTCACAATAATGATTTATTAAATAAAGTAGATAAATTTAATTACCTTAAAGCTCATTTAGGTGGTACTGCTTTAAATACTGTAGAAGGTTTTTGTATTTCTGCTTCTACGTATGATTCGGCAATTAATTTATTAAAAGAAAGATTTGCGAGAAATGATCTATTGATACATACTCATATGAATAATATTTTAAACATAAAATCATTGAGAAATTCCAACGATATTTGCTCTTTTAGAAAATTCTATGACAAAATTTCAACAGAATTAAGAAGTTTGGAAAGTTTAGATTTGAAAACAGAAAATTATTCCGCAGTTCTCTGCCCAACAATTTTAAAAGCCCTTCCTCAAGATATTCTTATCGAATATAATAAAACTGAGAATGAAAATGCTTATAATAATATCAAAGAACTACTGAAGTTTTTAGCTTTGACCTTGAGATCGAGAGAACGCGCAGCCATGATGAGCAATAATTTCGCAAACACTTCTGATTTTCGACCTCGGCCCTTTTCGCCTCTCGATAAAGTAAGCAACCGCGGCTCAAGAAGTAATAAATTAGGCTGGGAAAGAATTCCTTCAGCAGCAGAATTAGTTTCGACTAATGTTAAAGAAAGAAATAAAAATACAACAAATTGCGTTTTTTTTGTGAGTCATCGGATCATCCTAGTTCTACTTGTGAATACGCAATAAATTTGTCTATTGAAGAAAGAAAAAATATTTTGATGAAAAAGGGAGCTTGTTTTAAATGTCTTGAAACTAAAAACATATTTCTCGATTTTGTAAGAGTAATATAATTTGTTCCCACTGTTCAGGAAAACATTCTTCGATCATGTGCTTTTCAAAATTTAAACAGAAACAAATTAATAAAAATGAATCTTCAGAAACTACTGTTCTTACCAATCAGTCATCTTTGAATGAAGTTTATTTGCAAACATTAGTAGTTCGAATCCAGAATAAAAACTTAGAACATTATATTCGGGTAATTATTGATACTGGATCACAAAGAAGTTATATATCAAAATTTGCTGCTGAAAATATGGGTTTTGATATAAAAGGAGAAGAATTGATTACTCATGGGCTATTTGGAGGAACAGAAATCACTGAACGCCATAACCGTTATTTGATACAATTAAGTAGTTTAGATAAAATGAATAATATCAAAATAGAAGTAATGGATCAAAACAAAATTTGTGCATCAATTCCCAAAATTAGAAGTTCAGACTGTATAAATGATTTAAAAGATAAAAGAATATATTTGAGTGACATTTCGCCTAAAAGCAAAATTTGCTTGCATGAACAAAATACTAATGAGATTCATGTTTTATTGGGGGCAGATGTTGCAGGAAAGTTATTTACAGGAAAAGTGGAACATCTTCCATGTGGATTAGTAGCTGTTCAGACAATTCTGGGATGGACAGTAATGGGAAAAATTTCTGATGCTAAGTTAGATAGTTCTCTTCTTGTTCTGTCATTACACATAAATGATGCTAAAATTACAGACTTATGGAATTTAGATTCGTTGGGTATTTTAGATCCTATCGAAAAGCAATCGAAAGAAGAAATGCAGAAATTAGTTTGGGAACATTTCGAATCAACAGTTAGCAGAGAAAATGACGGAAGATATATAGTATCTCTTCCTTGGATAGATAGATGTCCTTCAATTCCTGATAATAAATATTTGGCCCAGAAACGTTTAAAAAATACTGTTAAAAATTTGAATGCAAACAACTGTTTAGTAGAGTATGAACAAGTGTTTAAAGAATGGGAAGAAGAAGATGTTATCGAAGAAATAGTACCTGATCCAAATTGTTATGAAGTCTCAAGTGTACACTATTTGCCGCATCGAGCTGTCATAAAAAGAAAATTCTACTACCAAAATAAGACCAGTTTTTGATGGTTCAGCTCGTGTTAATAACTCTATATCTTTGAATGATTGTATTGAAAAAGGACCCAATCTCATTGAACTGATTCCAGCTGTTTTGAATCGATTTAGGTTGGGTAACATTGGTGTCACTGCTGATATTCGTCGAGCATTTTTACAGATAT
This sequence comes from Caerostris extrusa, assembly GCA_021605095.1. Classification (NCBI taxonomy): domain Eukaryota; kingdom Metazoa; phylum Arthropoda; class Arachnida; order Araneae; family Araneidae; genus Caerostris; species Caerostris extrusa. Next base: position 11,807 of record BPLR01007264.1, read on the forward strand.
CTTTAAATGAAAAGGACAGAGACTATTTACGCTTCTTATGGTGGAAAGAAGGTGATCCTGAAAATGAAATTATTTATAGACATTGTAGAGTTGTTTTTGGCATTAATTGCAGTCCCTTTTTGTTAGCTGCAACTCTCAATCATCATTTGAATCAGACAACCAAAGAACTTAAAGAGATAGCTGAAAAGCTACAAGAATCTTTATATGTGGACAACTGCGTAGCAAGTGTTGATTCAGAAGAAGAATTAAAGTATTTTTGTAATGAATCACAGAAATTATTGCAATCAGCTAAATTTGATCTACGTGGTTGGAAACATACTAAATTTAAAGAAACTGTATTGAATCAAGAGGAGAATGAAGATGAAGTCGAAGTTCCTTTGTTAGGTTTATCTTGGAATACAGTTGATGATACTTTTATCATGTGATTTTAGAAAATTTAAATTAGAAGATGAACCCATCACAAAAAGGAAAATATTGTCCTTAGCTCATAAGATTTTTGATCCAATAGGATTCACTTGTCCTGTGACATTAGTTCCAAAGATAATACTACAAGAATGTTGGAAAATCAAAGTTTCTTGGGACACAAAATTGCCAGAAAACATAGTAAAGATGTTTAAGAAGTGGAAAAACCGAATTATCGAATTAAAGAAAATTGCTATCCCTCGAAGATTATCCCGATTTTCATTCAAGCAGGGTAAAATGTCTATCCACGTATTTTGTTGATGCCTGCAAAACATCTTATGCTACTTGTATATTTTAAGAAATGAGTTTCAGGATCAAGTGACTTGCCAACTTCTTCAAGCAAGATCCAGAGTAGCCCCTCTAAAGAACATAACTATCGTGAGGTTAGAATTACTAGCCTGTTGTATTGGAGCAAGACTTGCTGATACAGTTAAGAAAGATTTGAAACTTGAAGATGTTGATGTATTTTATTGGTCAGACTCTATGGACGCTTTACATTGGATCAAGAAAGAAGGCCCATGGAAGACATTTGTTGAAAATAGAGTCAAAGAAATTAGAAAATTATCTGAAGTAACTTCATGGAAATTTGTACCTGGTCATCAAAATCCAGCTGACCTTCCCTCACGAGGTTGCAATGCCGAAGAATTAGTGAAATCTCAATGGTGGGAAGGACCTAGTTGGCTCTATCAATCTTTTGAAAAATGGCCTACTTCTGAAGTGTTTCCTGATTTAGAAGTTGTTAATTCGGAAAAAAAGGAAAAGTTGTTATATCTGCATCTAATATCGAAACTGAAACTTTTGAATATTTTTAAGAATTTCGTCTTACAAAAGATCATAAGAATTATGGGGTGGATACTTCGTTTCATCAACAATATTAAGAAAAGGGTAAATAAAAGAACTTTTTGTAACTTAAATGTTGAAGAATGTAATAAAGCCGAGAAAATAATTTTAAGAAAAGTTCAAAGAGAATGTTTTGAGAAAAACAGAAATCTTTCAATGCAGACCTATTTAGATCCAGATGATCTCCTTAGAGTAAAGACAAGAATTATACAAAGAAAAGATCAAGACAGTTTTCGATATCCAATTTTGCTACCATCAAAGCATCATATAGTAGACAAATTAATATTTGACAAGCATGTTGAACTTTGCCATGCAGGTATACAAGTCTTGATGTCTACGTTACGAGAAGAATATTGGATTATAAAAAGCAGAAAGACTATTCGTCAAGTCATTAGAAACTGTCTCCGATGCAAAAGATTTTCCATACATCCTCTGCAATCTATTAGTGCTCCACTCCCCGAAGATAGAATAAGAGAAGCTCAAGTATTCAAAGTCATTGGTGTAGATCTGTGTGGACCATTGTTTTTGAAAGACAACAAAAATGTTGGATTGTCTTATTTACTTGTGCTATTTTTCGTGCTGTTCATTTAGAACTTGTAAGTTTTCTTTCTACAGATAGCTTCATATTAGCTTTAAGAAGATTTATCTCTCGTAGAGGAAGACCTTGTACAATATATTCTGATAATGGTACAAATTTAGTTGGTACATCTAATGAACTGAAATCTGTTAATTGGGAAAAAATAGAAGAATTTGCTGCCATTAAGAAGATTAATTGGAAATTAAATCCGCCATCAGCCCCATGGTGGGGTGGATTTTGGGAAAGACTTATTGGTATGTTAAAAGGAATAATGAGAAAAATCTTGGGTAAAGCTAGTCTGCATTATGAAAATGCATACTGTTATATGCGAAGCAGAAAGCATAATTAATTCAAGACCATTAACATATCTGTCTGAAGACATAGAAGATCTTATTGCACTTACACCAGCAATGTTCATTCAAGAAATAAAAGAAGTTGGAATGCCGGATTTAGATCAGATGGATTCTAAAAAGAATGAATAAACGATTTATGTATAGACAAAGACTTCGTGAAGATCTCAGAAGGCGATTTCGAAATGAATACCTTGGTCAACTAAAAGAATTTTCCAAACTCCAGGAAGAAGCAAAAATTAAGGAAGGTGATATCGTCTTGATTGGTGATAGCAACATGAAAAGACTAAATTGGCCTTTAGCAAAAGTAGTGAAACTTTTTCCTGGTAAAGACAATAAAGTTCGAGTTGTTGAATTGAAAACCAAGAATGGGTGTTTCATAAGACCTATACAGCGCTTATATTCATTAGAAATTAGACAAGATGAAAGGTGTGCCTTGCAGAGTAGGACTCCACTATCTGACTCCTTCCGCAACAAGTGCCCCGACACTGATGATTCCACATCAGATCCAGTGAGTGTCATCGAATCCAGTGATTGTCCTCAATCTATTGACTGTCAACCATATGACAGGTGTGATAACAGTGATACTTATCAGACATCCCGTTGTGGAAGAATCCTGAGATCTCCTAAGCGATTGGACTTATGATTTTGAGTTTCATTATTCTCTTGAAACTCAAAGGTGGGAGAATGTCGAAAATGATGTCGAACTAGAACTTTTTGATTTGTATGTCACGTGAACACTTTTCCTCTCTTAACTGTAACCAACCGTACTTCGGTTTAAGAACTTTACTTCCTTGTTAGTCGTTAGCCGCGCTAAGATGCGGTTTCTCTGTCTGTATGTCCAGTAAATTTTTGTATCATCTCGTCATTAATATGCTTAATAAAAGTATTTTAAAAAGAATATTGGAATTAATTGTCTGCATCCCGCCCCTTTGGATATCTCACTCTTAATAATCCTGGGAACTGGAAGGGTAAGAGAAATTTTGTATGAACCTTTCTAGTTTTATTTTTGAGGATTGATTTGGTGAGGTAAAACCAACATTATGTAGGCAATATACTTTTTTTCAAATGTACATATTAATTACTTATATATTTTGTATGTTTAAAATCTGTAAATAAAATTTTTTTTTAAATTTACAACAAATTTTTTGTTTAATGACTAAAATAAAAATAATTTATTAATTTAGAATATTTTATATGCTTTATTTCTTTCATACATTAAAAGGAAACTTTATGTAAAGTTTCAAAACATGGAAATAAAAACAAATGTGCATACACAAAAATGTTATTGAGCTTTCTTTTATTAATGTAAATATTTTTATTTTGTTTTGTTTTCTTTAACTAACTTCCAACTTAAAAGTATTATTTATCAACTTTTTATTTTTTTTTCTTTGACATCATTTAAATTATAAATTTAAATGATAAAAAATATAAAATTAATATTTTGGTCAAAAATCACATTTTAAAGGTGTTTGTTCGTGTACATTAAAATGTTTTTTGCAGTAGAACCTGCAAAAACTAAATGTCATCAATAATATAATTTTTTTATAGATTACATTGACATCACACTACTAAAAATAAATATTAATATTTATAAAACGATTATGTAAATGAATTGGATTATCATAAGGAAAAAATTGAGGTAACATCTTGAATACTCCAAAATGAACTAAGGTAAAAAATAATTTTTCTAATATAATGTTTTTTTATTTTATTTATTATTATTAAAAGGTTGCAAAATGTTCTTTGTTAAGACTGTCAATGTTTGGGGTAATTAAATAATTTAAACACTGACAGTCTTAATATAGAAAATTTTGTTTATATCATCATAGCAGATTTTTTTTTATATTAGCAAAAATATTATTTTAATGTTTGGTTTCACAAAATATTCTTGTCAGTGTTTGAAGTCAAACAATGTATGCTGAATGCAATTATTAATTATTTAAGTTAATCATTTAATAGTATTATTTATTATCTTCTTCGACAGAATTTGAATTTACGTTGAAACTCTTCATTCGACTCAAAGTAGCGTCCCCGAATTTCTCTTTTGAGTTTATGGAATAACCAGAAGTCGCACGGTGTGAATACGGTGGTTGTTTAACGACATGGGTTTTAATTTTTGGCAAAAAAGTCACGAAGAATCAATATTTTTTTTTTAAGTTCACATATATTATATTTCTATTTATTGTAACTAGATTTTTATATATTAGCAAAAATATTATTTTAATGTTTGGTTTCACAAAATATTCTTGTCAGTGTTTGAAGTCAAACAATGTATGCTGAATGCAATTATTAATTATTTAAGTTAATCATTTAATAGTATTATTTATTATCTTCTGTTAAATATAAAAAATCCTTAAAATGAATACTTTAAATAAATGAACAATTTGAATGATGTATTACTACAACATGTCTATATTCAAAATCAGTTTTAAATTCACGTTGAATCTCTTCATTCGACTCAAAATAGCGTCCCCGAATTTGTCTTTTGAGTTTATGGAATAGCCAGAAGTCGCACGGTGTGAATACGGTGGTTGTTTAAGGACATGGGTTTTAATTTTTGGCAAAAAAGTCACGAAGAATCAATATATTTTTTTAAGTACAAATATGTATATGTTTCTATTTATATTAACCTTTTAAATTATTGTCCATTTCTAATGTTTTTAAATACATTTTATCTATTAGTTATTATAGTTGTATAAAAAACATAAATAATATTTTAAGTATAATATTTTTATCTTTGCATAATAAATAATAATCATAATAAAGTAATTATTATTTATTACTTCATTAAAAAATATTTTTAAACTGTACCCAAAAAGTAAAATGATTGAAATTTCTTATTAAAAAGCTGCTTCAGGACTTGGATGGAAAAAATGCTGCTTGAATTAACTGTTCCATTAATTATTAATTTTGAAAAAAATGAAACATTATAGGCAGAAACTATAGTATTTTACATTTGGCAGTATTATTTTTCAGTTCATCTAAAATGCAACATTATGGTAAAATTTATGTTATATGTGATTAGAAATGTTGCACACATTATTCATACATTCCTGGTTATGTATATTTTTTCCTTGTTTGAATTATATACATATCTGTGTGTGTGGTAATTCCCTGCAAATCCAGCTGTAACATCAATGTTAAAATTTTTAATTATTTGTAAATAAAAACATTTATTTAATTATTAATATTTCATTTAATCAAATTCTAATTCTGCTTGTAATAAAAAATATTTAACATACCCATTAGCTAATGGTCAAGCCATTATAGTTTTCTTGATCGTATAATTAAAACAAATTTTGCGTTTTAAGAAATGTAAACAAATAGCAGCGCCATGTACCGCCCCTAGTGGCTGTTTTGTGAACTTTTCGTTATTCACGGAAGCAAAAAGGAAATAAGAGGAGAGTTTCTTTATTTATCGTAGTGCAATTTTTAAATCCTATGTTCATAATTAATAATTCTTCTTTTTTGATTCCTGTAAAAACAGACACATTTTAATTTTATATTAATATTTGAAATCAATATTGTTTCTGTAATAAATAATATAATTATTTGTATGAATGTAATATTATTTAATGTATTATTTATTTAAATAAATAAAACTTACTGATATTTTTTTAACTGTACGCAAGGTAGTTATTAAACTTCTAAATAATTCTTTATCTTTCATATTTTTCAATTTTTAGTTGCTGTAAATCTAAAAATATTATATTATATTATATATTTTTCAAAATAATTCCTTTGAATTATATTTTTATTTTTATTTTCTTCATATTCTCTAAAAAAATAGTTTTTGTATTAAATTATTTAAAAAAAAAAAAAAAAAAAAAACTTATTAAAAAAATTATTTTACCCTTTTCATATAACTTTTTTTTTTTTTCTTAACAACTAAAATAAAATTCATTATTCTCATTTAATAAAAAAAAGATTTTTATCAAATACAATTATTTTTATACAATACTAAAAAATTTTTTTTTTATTATTTAAAAAATTTAAAAATTTATAAAAAATTTAAAATGAAATAGTTATTTTATTATTTATATAAAATATTTTACCTTGTTTAGAAATTCTTTTTTTTTTTTTTTTTTTCTTAGTAGTTAAAATAAAAATTTATTATTCTCATTTAATTACAAACTTATTTTTTTTAATATAAACTATTTAATTTTTATTTGACTGTTTAATTTTTTTCTTCAAACTAAATAAATGATTAACATGGATTTTTTTATTTTTGTTGGAAGAATACAAATTGTATGAGGGAATTATTGAAAACTTTAAAAATCTTGTCGAAATACTCAACTTATATATTAATTAAGTATATATATGTTAAACTCGATATGCTTAACAAACATTATTAAAGAATTAGAAAATAAGTAATGTTACAATTGTTTTTATATTTGCATATTTATGAAGATATATGCGTATCATAAGGAAAAAATTGAGGTAATATCTTCGAATACTCCAAAATGAATAAAGGTAAAAATATTTTTTTCTAATATAATGTTTTTTTTTATTTTATTTATTATTATTAAAAAGGTTGCAAAATTTTCTATATTAAGACTGTCAGTGTTTGGAGGTAATTAAATAATTTAAACACTGGCAGTCTTAATATAGAAAATTTTTATGTTTATTCATCATAGCAGATTTTTATATATTAGCAAAAATATTATTTTAATGTTTGGTTTCACAAAATATTCTTGTCAGTGTTTGAAGTCAAACAATGTATGCTGAATGCAATTATTAATTATTTAAGTTAATCATTTAATAGTATTATTTTATTCACGTTGAATCTCTTCATTCAACTCAAAATAGCGTCCCCGAATTTGTCTTTTGAGTTTATGAAATAGCCAGAACTCGCACGGTGTGAATACGGTGGTTGTTTAACGAATAAATGAACAATTTGAAGGATGTGTTACTACAACATGTCTATACCAAAATAGTGTCCCCGAATTTGTCTTTTGAGTTTATGGAATATAAAAAGTCGCACGTGTGAATACGGTGGTTGTTTAACGAATAAATGAACAATTTGCAGGATGTGTTACTACAACATGTCTATACTCAAAATAGTGTCCCTGAATTTGTCTTTTGAGTTTATGGAATAGCCAGAAGTCGCACGGTGTGAATACGGTGGTTGTTTACCGACAGAGGTTTTAATTTTTGGCGAAAAAGTCACGAAGAATCAACATTTTTTTCTAAATACAAAAATATATATATATATTTCTATTTATTGTAACCTTTTCAAAAATTAACCTTTTAAATTATTGTCATTTTCTAATGTTTTTAAATACATTTTATCTATTAGTTATTATAGTTGTATAAAAAACATAAATAATAGTTTTTTAGAGAGTTCAACTAATATAAAGAAAAATATGTGTTGAAACGTGGAGATTGGATAAAATGTTTGTAAGTATTTATTAAATGATATATTGTATATTAAGTATAATATTTTTATCTTTGCATAATAAATAATAATTATAATAAAGTAATTATTATTTATTACTCCATTAAAAATATTTTTTAAATTGTATCAAAAAGTAAAATGATTGAAATTTCTTATAAAAAGCTGCTTCATGGACTTAGATGGAAAAATGCTGCTGGAATTAACTATCCCATTAATTATTAATTTTGAAAAATGAAACATTATAGGCAGAAACTATAGTATTTTACATTTGGCAGTTCATAATGCTACATTTTGTAAGGATAACAACATAATTTTAAGTATTCAATTGCAATTGCTTAAGTTGTAAACCTAAAAATTAGTGTTTTAGAAAATGCACACACAGTCTAAAATTGTACTAATTTAAATAAATAAATAAAAGAACTTCAAATAAGAACACTCTTCAAATAGAAAAAAATGTTTTATTCTGTACAACATTAATGGTGAACTACTTCCAATATCGTTTGGAGTTCCTGTAAAATCAAATAAATTATAATTACTCATCTAATTAACTTAAATCAAATAAATTATAATTACTCAAATAATTAACTTAAATCAAATAAATTATAATTACTCGAATAATTAACATACATTTAAATCATATAAATTATAATTACTGAATAAGTAACATACATCTAAATCAAATATAATTATAATTACTCGAATAATTTAAACATACATTTAAATCAAATATAATTAACATACATTAAAATCAAATAAATTATAATTACTCCGCAACTCTTTCACCAATGTCTGTTATTCTTCTGATAACTTCATATTCTCTTCGGTGAGAAGGGCAAGTTCTTCAACTTCCCTTCAGATTTCCTATAATATTGTAAAGATTAATTTTATTTTGAAAAATATTAAGTATAATATACAATATATAATTTAATAAAAACTTACAAACACTTTGCCCAATTGGCAAACGTATGCATTGCTCTTTTTAAAACATTTGCTTTGATTGTATTTGAACTGCCTAAAAAATAAAATATTATGTTTTTTATACAACTATAATAAGTAATAGATTGAGAAAGAAAAATTCAATTAATTTAACCAAATTTGTAGAAAATTACAATATTATATACTTACGTGGGCGAAATGTTTGAGAACTTTCATCTAAAAATAATGTTAATTTAATAAAAACATAATAAATTAATTTAGTAAGTAAACTATTTTAAAACTTTACAGCTGACAATAATTATATAATTAAAAAAATCAATTTAAAAGAAATTACAATAAAAGTATTTTTATTGAAAGGATGTCATGAAATTAAATTTAATCAAATTTCACGTAAACGAAATATAAAAAATACAATAAATATCATCATTGTGTTGTAATTACAATAATTCATGATAATAAATAATAAACAAAATACAATTTAAAATGTTATACTGTAAGTACTCTCATCTCATCTTGAAATTTGACTACAAAAGTTCACACTCCGAAAACAACGTTTGAATTTATTTTTCATGGCCTCAATTATGAACATTTTTTTTTCTGTTTTATTTTTCTAAATAAAAATGATGTTTATTGTGTTTCAACTGTTTTATTTTGTTATTATACGTGTAGTGTAAATTTAGGAAAGCGGACTTTTCATAAATTGTTTGGTATTAATGTTAGAAAATAATTGAAAAATGCAGAAATACATCGTATTTTTAAAAGACATAGTACAATTAAATTATGTTTAATAATATTAATGTATATATTAAAAAGCTAGCAGTTTTATATAGGAATCTAATAATAAATTGTATGCAAATGTTGGTTTAATGGAATGTTTATTTTCAAATTAATGAAATCTTCCCGATTCGAATACGGGAAATTTAAATGTATGCGTATTTTACACTTCTGAGTTTTAACTGATTTTCGTTTATTTTGTTAAATGTAAATTTTTGAAATTATTTTAATAATATTAAATGTAATTTTTGTTTTGTAAATTTTAATAATAACTATTATAATAATTTTAATTTTTGTGATTTTGTTAAATGTAAATTTTAATAATAATAAATGTATTTGTTTGAAATGAAAATATGACTTTTAACTTTGTAGCTCTTAAATTAATGTGATGTTCAATTTTATGTCAAAAATAAATGAAATATTTTATGAATGCTATGTTTTCAATTAATTAATATATATATATTCTATGCTCTGCGCAATTATAAGGATTTTATATTCTTCAAAAATTTTTTAAATTACAATATACAATATTTAGCTTTAAATATATCTTTTAAATTAGATAATTATAAAATAATTATAAATTGTTATTTCCAGAAGTAAATTTAGAATTAATCAAAACTAATTTTTAGTTTAAATTTTATTATATTACTATGCATCTTTTTTAGTTTGACGGATTTCACCCTATTATCACCTTCTAAGATTTAAGTAAGCAAAAATAATAATTCTCTTTATTAGAAAGAATTACAATTGTAGGTGTTTATTAAAATAATAAATTATTTCAGCCAACTGTTTAAAAGCAATGTTTTGCATCTAAAACTGTTTACTCTATTTTTATCTCTTATTTAACAGATTTTCTTTTACCGACACCCGCTTTTGCATTGAGGAGAAACATTATTAACGCTAAAACTGATTAGTTACATATTTTTTAATATTTTTATAGTTGCTTATATTTACTATATCACATTCGTAAAACTTACAGAACTTCTTCGTGTTATAAAATGGGAAATTATTAACATATCATTTATCATAATTATCAAGATATTTACTGTAATAGTTGGAACAATTTAATCCTATTTTAACAATTATTACTATTAGTACTTATTATTAATACTCTCCATTAACAATTTTGCTTAACATTTACATTTGTTTAATATACTTATTAAAAGGGATATTTTCCTTTGAAGGAATAACTGTTTAATAATTAGTTGTTATTTAGCTGTATCTACGATATTATGCTATGTTAAAGATATAATAATAGTTTGAGCCTATTTGGAACAAATACAGAAACGATAAAATGTAAATGCAAAACATTTGAATGAATCGAATACCACGATTCAAATCACATTTTTTAAAGCCATTAATATAATCTGATGAACGAAATATTTTAAATATGAAAACAGTTGATTAAAAATAACTATTTAAAATCATGTAGAATTATTGAAATTAAGTAATTTAAAACATTTTGTGGTTATTATTCAAATAGTTTTGAAGTATTTCATTAAGAAAACTTTTTAAAGGGATTAGTAAATTATTCAGACATTCATATAACATTATTCAACAAGGCTGTGCTACATTGTTTCACGCAATATTCTGCAATATTAATTATAAAACCACTATAGAGTACGCTTTTCAAGTCATCCGACTTATATGGAAGGTACTATAAATTATTTTAATTTTTAAAATTTATGATCTGTTTATAATAATTTTAAAAACTTAGCCTAGTGTTCAATTTAGACAATTAATCAACAGATACATTTTTCTTAATTTCCAATTTTAGTAATTCTACACTCAATAGGATCTCTGTTAGTTAAATATTGGAGTATTTCTCCATATTAAATATTAATCAACCATATACAAAATTGCTTAGTAAAAGTTAATTTGAGCGAATTTATATTAGAAAATGAAAAACTAAACAAGAAATGTAAATTTTATTTTTAAGTTGTCGTATAATTTATGATTGAAAGAATATTTAGCATATTTGCGTTTTTAATTTTAAAACAGTGATCGGATTTGTTACAGTGTAATGGCAAAATTTGAAGAAATGTTTTCTTGTTTTGTCTATATGTAATTTATGAAATTATTTCTTACATATTTAACCATAAACATTATCAGATCAGATGATTATTGATTTAATATTATAGGTATAATTGAGTTCCATAATATAACTCTGAACTTCATTTAAATTCTAGAATAGTCCTGGAAAAAAATAAAGATATACACCTAAACAAAACAATATAATATATTGTGTTATGATAGAAATCATGTGTGCCATCTTTTTATATTCTAATATATGCATATATTTTTTATTTATTTTGCTATTATTGTACAATAACTTTTTATTGTTAGAATATGACTTTTATCTACCTATATGTTTGAAAGATAATATATAGATTTATGTAAAAAGATATATTAATATTTAAGAAAATACACGTTTTTTAATTAATTAATTAATGCTACAATTATTAACACATCATAAATTTGCGTACTTTGCAATTTGTATAAAAATTGCAATGCTAATGAAGGAAATTATAAATTTATCAACAATAAGAAAAATTAGTTTAGATGAGGAATATTATTATATCCTAACAGTGATAGAAAACAGTGTACTCAAATCCGTTTTCGTTATAACATGTTCGTAGGATGTTTTTATGCTCGATATGAAAAAAATCTATCCTCAAAATTCATTTTAATGTGTAAAACGTTGAAATTTTGTTGTTGTTTATGTGCCTAATTGTCGAAAAGCATTCCTTCTTCACTTTAATTATGCATATATTGCAGGAATGAATTTCATTACATATATTCCCGTTATATCTGCAAATACCACATGTGCATTTTACATAAACCCATTTATCTTCAAATATGATGAACCCTCTGATCATATAATTTAAATATCATCCTTTAGAATTACGTACGTGGCTTTTGATCATTAAGAAAATATTAATTTAATTAAATGTATTATTTTTACTATTAAGATATATATTTTTAATTTTGATAAAATTTCTGAAAAAGTATAATCAGAGCTTAACGAAGAGAAAGAAAGACGTTTTCCATCCAAAAAAATTTTTTTTTTTTTCGTTTTCATTGAAAAGAATTATGTTCTGAAAATTTTCATTAAGGGACTGTTAAATTTATTCATACTTTTGTATGCATTATACATCATTGCTGCAATATACTGCAATATTAATTAAAAGAACACTATAGAGTATACATTTAAATCCTCCAACTAATATGGAAGGTACGATTAATTATTGTAATTTTTAAAATTTATAATCTGTATATAATAATTTTAAAAACTTTTTTTTTTGTCATTTTGTACATATGTTTTAAGATTAGAATTAATCAACAGATGCCTTTTCATTAATTTCAAATTTTAGTAATTCTACACTCAATAGGATCTGTTTTAAGCTAATATTTAATTTTGAGAAATACTCCAATATTTATCAACCATGAAGAAAATTGCATAGTAACAAAGTAGTTTGAGTAAACTTTTTTAAAAATACTCAAAAAGAATGTAAATTTCATTTTTAGATGGTCATTTAATTTATGATTGAAAGAATATTTACCATATTTTCGATTTAATTTTAAAACAATGATTGGATTAGTCACAGTGTAATGACAAAATTTAATACAATCAAAATATAATTACAAAATTTTTCATTAATTAAATTTTTTAATTTATGAAAAAAATTTCTACATATTTAGCCATAAACATTTTCAGACCAGGCTATCATTGATTTAATATTTAAGGTGTATATGTTATATAACAATACACACCTAGGCGAACACACTTAGATGAAGAATATGCTTAGATCCAAACATTGTACTCAAACCCGTTTTCGTTAGATCGTGCTTGTGGATTTTTTTATAAGCGATAGGGACAGAAAATATCCTCAAAATTCATATTAATATGTAAAAATTTTACATTTTTTGTTGTATATGTGCCTAATTGTCGGAAATCATTTCGTCTTCAGTTTATTTATTATATATATATATATATATATATATATTGCAGGAATGAATTTCATTACCGATGATCATGTTATATCTGCAAATAACACATGTGCATATGACATCAACCAATTTATCTTCCAATACAATGAACCACCGGATCTATTAACTTAATGCCATCCTTTAAAATTACGTACATGGCTTTTGATCATTAAGCAAATATTAATTTCATTAAATGCATTATATTTACTATTTATATATATTTTTAATTTTCAACAGAATTTCTAAAACAGTATAATCAGGGCATAATGAAGAGAAAGAAATATTTTTTTTCCATCCACATTTTTTTTTTTTCACTGAAAAGGATTAATTTCTGAAAGTTTTACAGTATATGCTAGAAGGAAATATTTAAACTTATTTTAATATTATTAGAGCCTCGAACCCGAAACCTGTGGTAGAGCGCCATTCAGGCCGTTATATATATTTACAGTTATTATCTACAATTTTAATTTTGCTGTCTTCATTAATCTCCCTGCTTCACAGACCCTGCATAACTGCAATTGCTTTATCAAAGATTATTAATTGATTAAGGTGTAACTAGGAGTTATTTAGTCCTGAAATCCGGACTAAATAAAGTGAAAAGAAACACAGTTTCAAAGCAAAAAAATAAAATCTGTATTTAAACTAAAATGATTACTGTAAAATATATTTATGTTATACGTTACAGTTTCTAAAATAAGCAAATATATAAAAATATTGAATTTTCATCTTTACTTACACTAAAGTTGGAAAACAAATTCATGAATGTGCTTTTATTGTTATATCCCTGGCGTTTATTTGTAACAATAAAAAATAGTTTTTCGAGACAGTATCCATCCAAAAGTTTGCCGAAAAATGCAAGATAAACTCGCGTTCCTCTCGTATCGGCAGTATGGGCTTAAAGAATTGCAAAACTTCAGCATTGAACATATTAGATTCTACATCCGAGTATTTCAAATCAGTCGTGAAACTTGCATTCCCTCGCAACATATTCATTGTGTATGATCATAAATCCAAAACACCATTTCCTATCAGAAAAAAATATGACTATTTGAAGCACGTGTTTGCAACAATTTTAGCTAGTGTTAGCAATAATGTTGTTAGCTTCAAACCAGTGTGGTATTTTATTCAATTGGTCCGACAGTCTAACACCTTTTATTTCATTAACTTTTATATTCTGCACGGGGTGTGCCGTAAACTAGCTAGCTTATTTTCGATTTTTAAAGATTTGATATATTTATCCACGTAGCACGATCATTGCATGCGTAGCTTCCAATTTAATGAACTTAGCGATATTGCTCTCGAAAATTAATATTTAACATTATTCAAAGAGGTCCTCCATGAAGGACAAGATTGCTTGTAATTTCACTAAGGTCCAATAATTTTCTTTACATCACATAAAATGATAGTTTACCAAGAGAACCACATATTATATAATTTATATAAATAAAAATTATATATATTTAAAGTTTTATTGATGATGAGGTCGACAAGTAAGTGTAGTTCGGGTTTTTTAAATGGGGAATAATGATAAAATTCCATCACATCCAGGGATTTTATATAATATGCAATTCGCTGCTTTCGATGGCGATTGTGTCAGATTCACACACTATTGTGTGGGCCTGAATGGCCGAGTGGTTAGCGCTCTGGCGCTCGGTTCCGCAGGTTTCGGGTTCGCGTCCCGAAGGTGCCATGGGTGTTTGTATGGGTTCGGAATCCACTTTAAACTGTAGGTCCCGGTCTTTTTAGTCTAAAGTGTGCATAAGATGACCGTAGAGCGACAAACAAACCAAATCACACACTATTGTCGTTTGAGCCAGTATTATACTAAAATATTGTTTTAATTTATTACTGCTTTTCTTCCATTTGGACTCTTGGGGAAATATTATTTGCTAACTGTCGAAATAGATGTTTTTTAATCATGAGAGAATATCTGAATAGTAGCATAACTATGCACGGGCTTCGCATGCTGTTCTTCGTTGACATTACAATTATACATAATTTATTCAAAGAATCGCCACCAAATTCTCTTTCTTGCGTGTGTATATATTTATTTCTTTAATTTGCTCTGTGGGGAAATCATTGTATTTAAAACTCGGTTTGCGACAACTTCATTCCCCTTGTCAGGAAGACACGCTTTATGCTGTTGTTTTCTATAACCATATTAATAAATCCTCTCTATGTGCGATCAATCACTGCAGCTGGCATTGCCAATTGGTGCCGAGTGACTACTGACGACTCGGCTAATTCCATTGGCTCAATTCAAATGAGCTTTGGTAAGTCTACTAGAATCTTAAACTAGATACCATTATCAATATATTTTAATCAATATCTATCAATCAGTCCTTATAAAATATCAATTGCGGTCCCGCATCTATATACCAAGCTTCACTATAATTTGACGGTGTGTAATCACCGTACCTCACCGACTCAAACAAATCAATGGCAGTATGGAATTAACAAAACATTGAGATCATTTAAAATTTTGTAAAATTTTATTGTTTTCGGAAATTAGGATTGACTCAAAAGGGGTTCTTGCCTTCAATCCTTCTATTGCGTTCTTTCAAATGTCAAAAACAACTATATGTATCAAAACTATACGTCCCCTTTGTTATATGCCCTCCAACGTTGACTGCTAGTGGTAACCCAATTATTTTATATACCTATTTTTAAGATTTTAGCATATTTTAAGTGATCTTGAACTCAACCGCACTCCTCGGCTACAAAAAGGCGACTCCTATGCGAAGAAATTATTTTCCTTTCATGGAGTATAACATTGCACAGTTATCAATGCTTCTCCGTTCAAAATTAACAAGTGTGTTATTTTTGAAATCAAGCAAGCTCATACGAAATGTTTATTATATACAAACGACATTTTATCATTTAGTAGCGAGAATGGTCAAGAAAAAGTTTACTTTAATCTAAAAATCATTCTTCATAAAATCACTGAATGGTACAAAACATGAAAATATACAGTCAACCGAGAAATACGAAACAGTAAATTCTTCAAATAAATTTTTGTAAATTTAAAAATGTAAATAAATTATGTTTGTAAATTTTTGTGTCATTTTCTCTCATAACCTCTCTTTTAAACAATACTTTCTATACCTAAAAAAAAGAAGTCCAATAAAAAAGTAAAATGTCATCAAAGCAATAGCAGCAAATATCTAGGTTGCCAGAGTAGGCATCTATTTCAGATTAAAAAACCCACTATACTGAGCTAACTTAAAATGCGTCTTTTATCTTTATCTTCTATAGCCATTGCAGTCTCAAAGCCTAAATGCTGTCTATTATGCAGCTCTGAATTTCGCTACAAGACTTCGAAAATGAGCAGCAATCTTTTGAACTCCGATCCTTAATCATCAACTTCCATTATTTGAGAGACAGATGATGATGAATGAAGTGGTATATGGGGATGTGAAGCAACAAGGACTATAATCACTATATATATGAACAGTTAGTTTTTCCTTATTTTTAATATGTCACTCTCCACAACGCTCTACGATCGTGTTAGACCGGGACCTACGGTTTAAAGTGGATTCCGAACCACTACAAACATTCATGGCACCGCCGGGACTCGAACCCGAAACCTGTGGTACCGAGCGCCAGAGCGCTGGCCATTCAGGCCCTTTTGAGAGACAGTTAAGCAAGCAACAAGACAGACAGACAAACAAAAACAGAAGTCAATCGATTAATCGTTAAGCAGAAAATACAGCCACAAATGTATTAATTTAAATTCTTAAAACCACCTCAGCAACTTCTCCCTATGAATAAAAAATAAGAGGTATTAATTTCTCGACAACACACTAAAACATTCGATAATAACCATTCAAAGCTAAACTCTTTGGATTTAATTTCATCCTCTTCGTGCCCTTTTTACAAAACGCCGGAAACAGAGGAACATATTTTTTTAACTGTGGATATATGAGGAATCAAGAAACATGCAACAAGAGATTTGGGCAACAAGGATTTTGCCATTTTCATGGATATTCGAAATTATTAAGGGTGCATATTGCAAGACTGCAACACTGCTTCATTTTACACAAAAAGTATCTTAGAAAATGTTACTAAACTACTGGAGGACAACTCTAAATATCTTCAGTGATTTTTTATTGATATTTTTTTATATTAGTTGTTTTTATAAGTTTCCTATAATCTTTATACTTCTATAACTTACGGATCTATTCTGATTCTATTCAGTAGTTTCTCTATCACGTGACTTGACCGGGTGTTTTGAGAAACTTTATCTATTCATTTCATCTTTTATATGAATTGCGCTTATTTATTTAGTTTCTGTTGGTCGCCAGAGATAATATGTAATTATTCATTTAATTCAAAATCATGTTCAAAGCACAACATGAGATGTATCAAATTCGAAAGATTATCATTAACCAACGCTCTTGCTCTCGGTACCACAGGGTTCGAGCCCCGGCAATGCCATGGATGCTTGTAGTGGTTCGATATCCCCTTTAAACTGTAGGTCCCGGTCTGTTTAGCCTAAAGTGTGCACAAGATGACCGTAGAGCGACAAACTACTACTACTACTACACCACACCACATCACATCACTGTGCCTAGAGCTGAGTTGCCCCTATACAGTTTGGGAATGATGCGGGTGAAAGGAAAGGACGCACGATGGAGGCAGAAAAGTTGCATAATTCACTTTTGGAGGTACAGAAGCTGAACAATGGGGAAAATTCATACAAGAACTGAACTAAGTGACAAAAATTTAAAAAATTGAAGAAGGATTAATATGAAATGAAAAAATATAAAAACGTTAGGTAAGAGATTTTAGAGACAAAAATTAAAAGCAATATGATACAATAAACACTACATATGAAATTATACAAATCAGAGAGCTGAAAGAATATTCATCAAATCAATTATTATAGAATTTATAAAATCTTAATAGCTAATAAATAAATCGACAGTAGGAACAGTTGCTGCAAAATTATGGACAAAGGTAATTAAAAAAAAAAAAAAAAAAGAGGCAGGAGATATTACATAAGAGATAAATATGCTAGGTATATAACTAGAAAAATGGTATTCACATAAAAAATTTTTGATTTTGCAATTTGGAGTCTAATAATGAAAAAGAAAACGAATTGTTTCAAATTTAGTGTGCCCTAGAAATATGCTGATGGACCCACTTAAATTATATACATTATAATACAAAATTTCTTTTGATACATACACAAGCATAAATTGTTTTGTAAAACAAATTACTTAAATATGCAAACATTGTACTGTTATATTACCTTAAATATATACACAAGCAAAGATTATTTTATAAAGTTAATTACTTTACATGATTCACAATAATAAATTATTTTAACAGCGAATTACCTTAAAATTCTAACACAGTATATGCAAACACTTAGATTATTTAAAAGTAAAATTACTTAAAATATACAAAAAAAAAAAAAAATATATATATAGATATACACACAATCTTTATGAGAAGCAAAACTATAAGTATATACACATGATGAGTAAACACATGTCAATTGTTTTATAAAGCAGGATTACTCTGTTTATAAATACATTCACACACACACAGAGTAAGAAAAAATATATATATGTAGAAAAAGGAAGTATGTTACTAAATATTGTTTAAAAATTTGTGTACAAAATATTGTTGACACTTAGTCCGGGATAAGTAAGATTTGATTTTCACAAATAAAGTTCATCATGCTTCGGATTTTGAGTCGAGACCCTTTGCATTTTAAGATGTTAATCTTCCATTGAATAGTATTCTCTTCGGAAGGTTTCTTCATATGCCATGATAAAGTAAGTGGGCAGGTGGTAGCATAGTGAAGAGGATTACCCACATCTCCACAAGAACAATAGCTTGCGTCCCTCAGATGAAATCGTTGTAGGTAAGAGGGAAATGGACCATGCCCTGTTAAAAACATGGTCTCCTCTCTTGTCCATCCAGCAGAATATGCCGACACTTTTTTAATAATTTCATAAATAGGTCGACCCGTAAATCCTTCATCCCACTGTTTTTGCCATTTAGAAAAGAGGTGATTATTTAAAAAACTTTCAATTCTGAAAGGGGACTTTTTATTTGAATTGGCTGGCCATTTGAAATGCCTTGCTTGGCAAGCTCATCAGCGGTTTCATTGCCGAGATGTCCAATATGTGCTTTTATCCATCCCAATTTTATCAGTTTATTGGAATGGAGATAACACTGAATTTCCCTTGCGAGTGGATGTGGTGTAAAAGGATTTAAAATAGCTAGTAGTCCAGAGAGGCTATCAGACCATATTTTTACATGTTTTCTTGTTGTGGATACATGTCGAATTGCTTCGCGGATGGCTATTAGCTCTGCTTGGAAAACAGAGTTATGAGGGTTCAATTTACCCATCCACTCTGAAATTTTTATCCCATTTTTGAAGGAGCAAAATGCTGCCCCTGTGCCTTCACTCGATTTCGAGCCGTCCGTATAAAAGTCTCAGCATTTGTTGAAAAGAACTGTGTCCGTATGTCAACTTGATTGCAGATATTAAAACTATGGATTGGGTGGAGTGACAATCCTGCAATCTTCTGCTCAAAGTCATCCGCTGTTATTTGAAGAGTTTCCATCTGTAAGTTTTTCCTACTTCTAGACACAACAGTGAATGCAGCTTCAGCTTGCAATTTTAAGTGTAGAGGGGCGAGACCCGTGATAATCTGAAGAGCAGCTGTTGATGTGGTTCTGTATGCCCCAGTTATATACAGAAGGAAGAGTCTTTGAATAGATTGCAATTTTTTTTCAATTCTAGAGGTAGGAAAGAGTGCCCAGACTGCTGCTCCGTGACTTAGCACTCTTTCAGCTATCGTCTTGTATAAGATTCGCCTGAATTCTTGTTTTGTACCCCAGGTGTTACCGGCACTCCTTCGTAACAAACGACTTATATCTGTTGCTCTTTTGCCTTGTTCACTAAGATGTTTCGCCCAATTGAGTTTTTTTCGTCGATGAAAACACCCAAGTATTTAACGAATTTTTCCTTTTGATGGAGTCATTTCCCCATTTGATAACGGGCCCTCTTGACAGCTTTCCTATGACGAGGTAATTCGTTTTCTCTATAGATATAGATAGCTGATGTTTATCTGTCCAAATTTTAAACTTCTGGAGGGATTCGTTTGAAAGTTTTTCTAGTCCCCGTCTAGTTGGACTTTTAATGGCAAATATGAAGTCGTCTGCAAAGGCTTGCAAATGCACTGCTGGAGGCCATTGATAATTGAGTACCTCATCTGCAACAAGATTCCACATTATTGGTCCACTACAAGAACCTTGAGGACAACCTTTAGATTGTTCCCACATTACTGGACCTTCACTTGTTTGAATTGCAACTAATCTTTGGGCTAAGGTGTCCAGAAGAGTTTCTGTAACATCTGAAGGTTGCAGAACTTCCTTCATTCTATTTCGGATTGAATTATATTGAAGGTTATCAAATGCACCCTTAATATCTAAAGAAATGATTACTATGTGTTGTTGTTGTTGTTTAGCATCGTAAACGACGTCCATTAGAGCTATGAGCGCATCATCGACAGATCTACCTATACGAAATCCATATTGTCTGGAATTCAGCTTATTTAATTCTTGAAGTTTGAAGGATAATCTTTGGGTTAAGAGTTTCTCTAGAACTTTGCCTATAGTGGGGAGAAGAGAAATTGGTCTGTAGGAATTATGATCAGCTTTATCTTTGCCTTTCTTATGGAAAAGGACCACAACTCCTATTTTAAAGGCGTTTGGGAAAGTATGGAACTGTAAACATTTGTTAAAGAGCTTATGGAAAATATCTGGAAAATAATCATTAATAATGTGAACGACTTGGTTATCTATGCCATCAAATCCAGGAGCCTTCCCTTTTGGTAGCGTTTGTATCACTTTTAATTTCTTCTTTAGTAATTGGCGGATCTTTAGCAAAAGAGTAAGTTTCAGGAAGAGAAGAAGGAGATTCTTGGGGACTGAAAGGATATATTTTTTCCAGAAGTTTCTTGGCAATTACTTTGCTATTCCCATTTCCTGATACATCTATGGCTTTAAAGATTTCAGATGGGGAAGGGAAGTATTGACTGTGGTCTTGAAAGGTTTTCCAAAAGGAGTACCTGATTCTGAGCAGAATTTTCTCCAGGCTTGACGTTTTGCGTGGAGAATTTCTTTTTATAGGTTGCTCTTGTTTTGGAGTAAACCGAAGTATAGTTTTCTTTTTCAACCCCTTCCGATTTTTGCATTCTTCTTCTAAGAGCATTTAATTGCTTTTTTTTTTCTTATTTTTAGTTGTGGGTTCCACCAGGTAAGAGGTTTATTTTTTACTATTGTTTTGATTCGATATGCTTTAGAGCATGCTTTAACAATGTTTTTGAAGAATGTGAGTAGCTTCATTTAGTTGACTCCCATTACTAACATTGTTCAACGTGGAAATTAAACTGGGAAAGGATGGAGAGAAGGCATTAAAGAAATTTTTATGTCCCCCGAACACAGTTTTAAATCTTTTAAATGTAATAGTTTTCCTTTCAGAATGTATAGTTGTTCTTATGTATTTGTGATCACTGAGAGTTTCTTCCTCTAGAACTTCCCAGTCACATCTGAGGCCAATTCTGCTGAAGAGACGAAAGTAACATCTGGCCATCCCTTATTATTGCGATGTACAAAAGTTGGCTCTGATTTTCTATTGTTTAATAAAAGGAAGTCATTTGCTGCTAAGAACTCCTCCACTAACAAACCTCTAGCGTCTTCTGAATTATAGCCCCAACTTGTGCTGTGTGCATTTAGGTCTGCTCCAATTAACAATTTCTCATGTTCCATCGAAGAAATGAAACTGTTAATCTCATTTAAAGTCGTTTGGAGATTATCGTAAGGTGAACAGTATTCTGAAATTATAGTAAGGGGTTGATTGTTATCAGAAATTTTATTGCCACTGCACTCCTAACTATCCCCAGCACAATCGGCAATTGAACGTTTGGGAGAGCGACAATGCCTGCTTTTCCATTTTGGGATAACCAACTTTTCCAAGTTCTGGGTATTCCTTCAATTCTATTATTTTTGACATAAAGTTCTTGGACGAGAATTAAATCCGTTTTAAATTTCTGAACAAGTTGATTTAATAGAATGGTAGCTACTTTGGCTTTTCTCAGGTTGATTTGCACAATGTTCAAGTTAATGGAATTTTGATCTTGGAGCGTCCATTGAGGAAAATTAGTAAGTTGATCAGTTGTATTGCAAGGCTCAAGATATGAAGACATTGTAATGTCCAAATTTGGAACTATATTTAGTGTATGTTTAATGGATGTAGGTTTTTAAAAATAGAAAAATAAAAAAAATTTAAATATATATATATGCATATATATATAATAATGATAACAAAAAACAACTGCAAGACTTCTAATAGATTACTGACCTTTTGTATGCCTTGATTTCTTTTATGAAGCAAGGACAGTGTGAATCGCCAGCTGAATGCCTAGGGTCGAAGTTTGTATTATATTTGATATTAGCGTCATGGCAATTTATGCAGTAAAGATCATTCGATTTGCAGTTATGTGTGAAATGATTAGATGAGCAAAAAGCGCAGTATGGGCTTTTGTTTGGGCACTGATGTTGTGAATGTCCGAAATTCTGACAATTGTAACATCTTCGAACATTGTAAAATTCTCTGATGTTGTGTATTTGCCAATTAACAACTAATTTGCCTTCATTTATCAAAGTGTTGAAAGCCGCTGGAGAAGCTTCTACAATGCGATGGTTGCAATCTTCTTTTCTTCCTTTTATTTTGAAGGAAATTTTGAAAGTTAGCTTGTTGAACCCTGTCGCGATTTCTAGGGCGTCCTGGAGTTCAAGATCCGAGAGTTGCTTTGGAATATTGTAAATGATTAATTTGGGTGATCTTCGATGGGGCTTATGATGCCTAATCTTTTCTTTAAGTAATTCTGAGTTATCTATTGAATTCAAAAGTTTATCAACGTCTTTTTTCCTCTGCGCAATTCACGGCGAGGCCATTGTTACGTAAATTCCTGATTGAATTAATTTTAATTTTTTTCCTTTGAAGGATTAACAGATTTTTCAACAATTCTCTCAGTGATGTTTCCTTTTCAGTGCATAGTGAATCTGTAGTTGACTGAGAAGGGTACAGTAACACTGTATGCGAAATCTTGGGTGGACTTTTTAAAGTTTCTGCATACGTGAGGGGGAGGATTTGTATCAGGAGGAGAATTATCTAAAGCAGCAGGGGTATTTGTTGGGAAGTTTTTAACGTGAAGTTCAAGTCTTCTCAATAGTTTATCACCATACGATCTAAGGGCAGAATTTAAAATGAAGCGAGAGCCTGTTTTCTCATTAAGTAGATTTCTAATTTCAGTGATAATTTCTAATGGTGGTAAATCATTGGTGTCTTCCTTTTCCACAGTACGAAAAAGCTTGCTCGTGATTTTCACTTCTCAAGTAATACATGGTTAAACTCAAAAGTGTAAAAATAATGAATAAATAAAAACAGAAAGAAGACAAACGGTTCTCGCTACCCTCGCAAAATGAATCAGTGGCACTGCTCTATTATGCACTCTTTTGGGGAGGGGTGGGGGAGCAACAAGAAAGGAATGAAGTCCTGCAAAAGGAACAACTTCAAAATTGTCAAGAGTGGGGAGAGCGCCTTGAGGAGTGACAGGGGTTAAAGGTCACCTGAGTGTGGCTTCAAAGATGGGGGTGAGAGAAAGGAGACCCCAAAGCAGTCTGTCTGATTGCCAAGGTCAAACGAAAAATAAAAAGGGTAGGATAATATTTCTACTCTGCAATAAAAACTAAAAGACAAGCGGGAGGAAAGTTAGACAAAATGGCTGACTACTGGAAAAGCGTAGACCAATTCATAGGAGCGAAAATTAGAGCAAAAATTCGATAAACAACAAATTGTAAATGAAAAACAGCTTCAAAAAATTTAAAGCAGCAAAAGAAGAATTAGAATATTTCAAGAGAAAAACAAATATAAAGAAGAATTTACTGAGAAGAAATTGACCAACAAAAACACAAAAAAAATCTTGTTGAACTGAATTTTTAAAGAAGAGTTGGATAAAAAAAAAAAAAAAAAAAAATAATAATAATAATAATAATAATAATAAATACTACGGAAACTGGACAAAAATTAATAAAAATCAAAGGAAGAAGAAGTTAAAAACAGTTGAACAGGAGGAAAAATAGAAAATTTAAAAAATCAAAAATAAAATGGGGATGGGAATCCTTAGAAGGCAAGACAATAAAAGATAAATCAAAAAAGCACACTCAAAATTGCAAAAGAGAAAAAAATATAAATTGTTGTAAAATGATCAAATATATAAAAAAAAAAAAAAAAATAAATTAAAATAAAAAAAAAAAAAAACGAAAAAGATTTCACAAAGGAAAAAAATTCAGACACAAAACAATGCATAATAAAAAGTATCACTAATCAAATAAAATATATCTTGTGAGGGAAGACTTACCCTGGTCGTCTTTAACTGCGTAAAAATTTTTAAAAATGTAGAGCGACAAACAAAAAAAACCAAAACAATCTCTTTTATTTTGATGGCATTTGATATACTGAGGTAAAAAGCAGCCTTAGTAAAAATAAATCTCAAACCCGCCAATCAAGACAAGTCAATTCCTAACATTGGATAAAAATAGTTTTCAAGAGTTTCATCTTTATTTCAATATTGATGCTTAGCTGGGTCATTTTAGCACACCGACTTCATTCTTTTGAAGACAACAAGTGCGAGAAGAAATTATATTTGAATTAATGGTGCAGTTCTTATTTTTGCGTTCTATTTTTGGTTACTTTTTCATAAAACTTATCTAATCTGTTAAATAATAACAAGAAAAAAATAATATTATCATCAATACTACTTATAATTAATCGTATATTTTCTGTTATATAAACGTCATGATTTGTAATATTTGCAGTAAAGGATTTATAAATGCGACTGATTTCGTTGTTCATTATTCTAGTCACAAAAGGTGCAAAAGGAGTAAGGAGCACAAGTGTGATGTATGTGAAACAAAATTTCGAGACAAGTGCAAGTTGGAAATTCATTATTGGATACATACAGGAGAAAAGCCGTATGTGTGTGAAGAATGTAATGAGTAAGGCATTTTCACAAAAATCAATTTAAAAATTCATGCTCGTATTCACAAAGATAAAAAGCCTTATAAATGTGATATTTGCAATAGTTATTTTAAATCCAAATTGATTTTTAATTAGGCATAATTTTGTTCATAGAACTGAAAGACCTTATAAATGTGATATTTGCGATAGTGCTTTTAAACGAAAACCTGATTTAAATGTACATGCACGTATTCATCTAAATGAAAAACCTTATAAATGTGATGCTTGTAATAAAGAATTTACGACAAAGTGTCAATTTTAAAGGAACATAATAATCTAATGTTAAAATAAAACCTTATAAATGTGAATTATGTAATTTGGCATTTTCACCAAAAGTGTCTTTTAAATAGGCATGTTTCTATTCATATGAAAAAACACACCATATCGATGTGATGTTTGTCAAAAAACGTTTAAAACTTCTGTTAAATTTAAATTACATGCAAGAACTCATTTGAATGATAAACCATAAAATGTGATGTGAGCAATTTGGCATATGTTTTTAATTAAACATTTTACTATTCATACGAATGGAAAAATAAAAACGCGTAATTAAAATAATGAAACACCATGGCAGAAAAGCAGTTCATATTGCCCTATTACGATGCATGCGAAAGAAACATCTCGTATGGTTCAATATTATTAAAAAAGATTAATAATTATTGAAAATATTATTGAAAAGAAATTAATTCTGAAGGTGATTCATGTAAAATACCATTTCCTAATGAAATCAGTTTAAAAGTACATTATTAGAAAGGAGGAGCTAGATATATTTATGGCAAGAATTTTTTTCAGGAAGGATTTGAAGTAACATGTTATGTGTCATATCTTGATACAAGCCTTATTATGTGTGACATATGCCAGCAAGCATTCTCTGTTGAGGGTAGCTTTAAATGTCATGCAAATTTTACTTCTAAAATATACTGAACTTTATTTTGATGTTATAAAATATTAAATCGTTTTTCTTTTGGTGTTTTTCATAAACAAAATACTTATTTTCTTTCAAAACGTCATATTTTTCAAATAATTTGTCAATATCCCCGCAATGTAATTTTATAAAATGGACTACCCATAAATTAATTTTTATTAATCGTTGAAAATAAACAAAGACATAACACTGCAAGAAATGTAACTTATGATTTTTATCATGTTTTTTAAAGTTTTATAATTTAAAATACATTCAATACAATTAAGTTATTATGTTTAACAATATTTATGTAAATATTAAGCAGCAAGAAGTTTTTATATTGGCATAATTTCATAAAGAATTTTATGTAAATTTCTTTAATGTGATATGTTTAATTTTAAAATTAATGAAATATTTCCGATTTCGACACGAGATGTTGAAATGCAAGTTTGTTTTTTAACTTTTAGATGCTAACCAACTTTTTTGTATAATTTGGTTATTTCTAATAATTGTTTAAATTGTGATACGCATATGTCTTTCATTGTAATTGGTTGTGATTATTTCATTGTGGTGTTACATTTTATATCAAAGAACGAGTAACATATTTTATGAATCCTATGCAAATAATATAAAATAGTAATATCTTTTCAGTGAGCATTTATAAAAAATTTAAATCTTTAAATATTATAATTATAGGCAGTATTTGATTCTTAATTGTGTTTTAAATAAATATTTCAGAATTCCTTAATAGAGGTTTTAGAAGATTTCTATTAATGTATATAGAAGTTAATTCATAATTAATTAATAATTTTTAATTTAATTTTTAAGATATTAACATGATACATATTATTTTACTTTTTAAAGACTAATCTAACACTTGTAAGAAATATGTAAGGAAAAATAATTGTACTTTTTAGAAAGAATTCCATTATTGGATTAAGTAATAAAATAGTTTAGGTAGTTTTCTGCATTTAATATATATTTCCTAAATGGCCATTTAAAATTTTATACTGTATGTTTTTATCTCCTATTACTCCGATTATTTTATAAACACACATTTTTGGTGTAGAAAAAGTATTGTACAATGTTAAATCTGAATAATAAATATGGAATATATGTTTATGGATGCCTGTTTTTACTATCTCATGGAAGTAATATTTAGATGTATAATTTTCCATTACATAACATGGGAAATATTTAGCAGTGTTTTTATCATGATCATCATATTTACTGCGTGAGTTCGAAAGACTAAAATGTCGATTTTTACTTTTAATTCATTTTTATTTAATTTTAAAAATATAATTAAGAATTCTAATTTTTTCTAAAACAAAAATTTTTCGTTGGAAAATTGACTGATAATAATTAATCTTTAATTATTGTATAAAAAATATTATGAAAAGAACCAGTTTAGTTTCAATCATTTCTATACATCTTAGAAATGCTAAATTGTAAAGCATTGAAATTGAATCGAATTCCGAGATTCGAATCACTTTTTTTTTTAAACCGTAAATATTAGTTGAGAAAGTTAAATGTTTTAAACATCAATAGAAGTTTTTGAAAGAATATTCCAAGAATTGTAAATAAATTTATAAACTTAAACAATTCAAAATATGTTGGGTTTATTATTAAAACGATTTAGACGTATTTCATTAAGAAAATGATACACAAAATGTCATATATAACATTAAGTAAACATTAAAAAAATTATTGTTAATAAGGTACAGAAAAAAGGTATTCAGATTTAATTCTTGTATATATTATACGTCAATGCTGTGCTATTTTATTTCATATAATATTCTACAATAGTATTAATAGTTAAAAGGCCGTTATAGAGATGGTACATTTCAAATGATTCAATTGACACTGAAGGTTCTGTAACTTCTTGATATTCACTCGAATGTGAATTGTCATTTTTGTATGATTTCAGCAGTACTTTGTTGCCAGAAGAATGGATTGTTTCTGAAATTGAAATATACTCATTAATTTGTCTTTTGTTACACTAGTCTTAACACATCTTTGTATTACGACGAGTTTTCTAAGTTTTTAAATCGTTATGATTAATACATGTAAACAACATAATACCAAAGAATATTGAGTTTATATACATATGAGTAAGTTCATGCAAATCGAAATTTTCTAGACAAAATATTAAAAATAAAAATAAATACTGAAAACGGATGCAAATATTTCGTTTTTGAATTCTATATTCATATAAACATGGCTGTAGAACTATTTCGAAACGTCCTTGAGGAAATTGGCTCTCGTATCATTAGAAAAAGGTTTTAAATGAGTCGATAATTTTTATGGTTCTTGCATATTTCTGCAGGTACCTGGAAAATTAAAAATGCGTCCAGGTGGCAAAATCTTATATCGTTAATGACGAAAGAATAAAACATTTTAATAAATTCCTTGAATCTTCTATTTTTTCAGTTTTAATTTACATTATGAAATCCCGTGTACGGCTCGCCAGTCTACGTCGCAATTCATAAACGTATCTGAACTGGACAGCCTTGATCTGTATCATTTGCATTTTCGATTTTCTGTTTCTGCCTGTGCTTATTTCGATGGCTTCGTCTGTTTCGTATAAAGTTATACTGATCAGGATTTGAAGTAAATGGATTGTCTGCCAACTCACAAACAACTACCATTTATCTAATTTTTACGCATATTTAAAATTTTGTAAAATAATCATGCGTATATTATATAAAGAACGGATTTAATATTATTATTTTAGTGAAATGGAATAGATTATTAATCTAGAACGTTGCTGTGTACAAACGTCAGGGGACAGTTTCTACTTTCTTATTAATGTGGATAATAATTTCGGTATTTTCTTACAATTTACGAGTTGCGATCAACTGTCAAACAAAAAACAAGTTCCAGATCGGTATTTTCAAATTCATAACACTAATATTCCATTGCAACAAACCACCAAAATTCTTGGTCTAATTTTTCGCATAATCTCAATTTCAAGCAACACTTTTTCTTACATTAAAAAGAACTCTATTAAAAAAACTTAATGCAATTTAAAAATTAAAGCAATTGTCGAAAACCTTGGGTGTGTCCTTTATGTCATCTCATCAAAATTGTAAACTCCACTATTCGTAGGATTCTGGAATACGGCTCTATTTTTAATACGCTTTTATTAGTTTCCCCTGCATGTTTGTTTGTAAGTGACTCTTTGGGCTCGATTTTTGCCCTATTTTTAAGCGATCATAAGTTTATTATCTCATCATGATTAGGATCG
This sequence comes from Caerostris extrusa, assembly GCA_021605095.1. Classification (NCBI taxonomy): domain Eukaryota; kingdom Metazoa; phylum Arthropoda; class Arachnida; order Araneae; family Araneidae; genus Caerostris; species Caerostris extrusa. The sequence goes on from BPLR01007264.1 coordinate 41,394, forward strand.
CCAGGATTAGTGATTTTATTTTAACTTATGAAGAGCAATTTAACCCATGTAGAATGAAAGTACCTAAGACATTCAATTCTACGTGGGACAGTGGCACAACGGATAAAGCGCTTGACTACGGATCAGGAAATTCCTGTTCGAATCCTGGCTGGATCGACATATTCGCATTCAGCCCTTTATTTTACTCACAATTAAATTATTGTAAGAGCTATAGAAAATTATTGGTTAAATTTTTCGCATAATCTCAATTTCAAGCAACATTTTTCTTACATTAAATAGAAATCTACTAAAAAAACTTAATGCAATTTAAAAATTCAAGCAATTGTCAAAAACTCGGGGTGTCGTTCGTGTCATCTCATCAAAATTGTAAATTCCACTATTCGTAGGATTCTGGAATACGGCTCTATTTTTATTATTATTATTACGGCTCTATTTTTTATTTGTTTCAGCAACCTCCAAATTATCACCATTGTGTACAATAACGCTTTACTGTTTGAGGCAGGTGTTCCCAAATGGATTACTATTTCAGTGTTATAAAAGAAGCCGGCAAAATCACACACTTCCAAAGACAGTTTTTTTAGCTTAGCGGTTTTTTCTAAAACATATTTCTTTTGATCCATCTTCTCCCCTCTCTTATTTTCTCAAATTAGAGAATTATTCTTCCCATTTGAAACATCCAATTTCTCTTCAAACCATTTTCGCTGACCTTTTGAAAAATTTACACACCACCCTTCCTAATTCCCAATTTTCATTACATAGATAAAAATGATAAAATTTCTTTTCATCTTGATGATTTACCTTTCCAAACCCAGCAACAACCATACCATTAATTAAGAATCTTTTTTAAACAATATAAAGACTAAAATTGGAAAAACAAAATTATTTTAGCATCTGAAACCTCCAAAACTCAAACCAAACACTCAATTTCTTTCATTAATTTTTTTCTCTCAAGAAATTTCTTCTGGAAAGATCTCAAATTACAGTAGTATTTTTACAGGTGAAACTCTCACACTGATTTTATCAATTTCAACATATGCACTCGAATCATACCATTATATTATTTTATCAGATAGTCTCTCTGCCCTTCGATCTCTCCATATTTGTAATTTTAAACCCACACGAGTTATCAAACTTCTTGAAATCATATCGAGCAAAACCTGAACTCCATTTTAACCTTACAATACCTCTGGACTCAGGTCACGTTGGCATACTTGCAAACTCCTTAGCAAAATCCACGTCAGTTACAACAATTTTAAATTGGATTTCACCGGAAGACATCATCTACCATAAAAAAAAGACAACATTTATAATCTCAGATGAACAATGGAACAAAGGATAATATGCATGGGATCTGATACATTTAAAATATTATCAATAATCTATATATATCTATATCTTAAATATGACTTAAATAGTACTAATTTCAAGATTTTGCACCAAAACCTATCCTTTAAAGTCAATAGATTTGGATAAAGATCTCCCACTATGTTCAAGATGCAAAAAACCTGAAACCGAGGAACATATTTTATTCCAATACACTAAATATGACGTACAAAGAGAAAAGCTAAAACAGGCTTTTTGATGTAAAGTTTTATCCTATTCTTGGTTATTTGATATGATATTCTTCGTTATTTGACAAACTTATTGGTTCGTACATTATAGTTTTATATAATGTATAAAACTATATCACTAATTAATTTTCTACTAAAAATTAATAGATTTTCTGTGCGTGTGTGTGCGCGCATTAACCTTTTTGTATTGTTTAGTGACAGAAATTCTGCACACCACATTTCGGTTCTTCTTCTTCTTTAATACTTTTGAAATCAGTCAAATCTCTGATTTGTTTTTATTTGCAATTTTCTTATTTCTTTTTCTGGTTTCTTCTCAAAAATTGGATAAATTTAGCATAAAGCAAGTTTAATGACATGTGCGTGATAGATGTAAGGCAGTTTGTATTTTCTGCACACAGGTATTCTTTTCAAGATAACGGAAGCGTGGAGCAAGTATTTTTAAATTAAAGGTGCTATTTCTGATTATCATATTTTTATTTTGTTAAATTTTTTATATAATTTATAATTAAATTATTTAATCTGATGATTTATAAATGGAAATTTTTTATTTTATACATTATTGTAACTTATACTTCTACTAATTAAATATGCATTTCCTTAGATATAAAACATCATGATTTGTAATATTTCTGGTGAAGAATTTCTACATGCAACTGAATTACAAGAACATTATTCAAGTTACAAAAAGGGTAAGGAACACAAGTGTGATGTATGTAAAAGAACATTTAGAAACAAGAGCAAGTTGGAAATTCATTTTGGAAATTCATGTGTGCGAACAATGCAATAAGGCATTTTCAAGGAAAGACAAATTAAAAATTCATTTTCGGACACATACAGGAGAAAAACCTTATGTGTGTGAACAATGTAATAAGGCATTTTCCAGGAAAGACAAATTAAAAAATCATTATCGGACACATACAGGATTAAGACCGTACAGGTGTAAACTATGTAATAAGGCATTTTCAGACAAAAGCCATTTAAAAAGGCATGCTCGGATTCATAAAGAGGAATAGACTTATAAACCTGATAATTGCAATAAAACCTTTAAGCCAAAAAATGTTTTAGGTGCTCATGTACTTATTCATAGAAATGAAAAATCTTATAAATGTGATGAGTGTAATAAAGAATTTAAGACAAAGAGTTACCTACATCTACATAAAAATATTCGCACGAACATAAAACCATATAAATGTAATGTGTGTAATTCGGCCTCTTCGAAAAGGTATCTTTTAATTCAGTATGCTCGTATACATGCCGATATAAAAATAAAACCATAAAATGTGAATAACGGCGCACCAAGTCAGAAAAGAAGTTTAAAATGTCGTAGTAAATTTTTTTGCTTTGTTTTTCTAAATCGAAATGATGATTATTGCCTTGCAACTGTTATATTTTGTCAATATCCGAATAGTGTAAATTTATGAAAATGCACTTTTTTATAAATTGTTTGGTGTTAATAATAGAAATTATTTGAAAAATGCAGAAAATTACTTTATTTTTTAAAGACATAATACAATTAAAGTATGTTTAATAATATTAATGTAAATATTAAACAGATGGAATTTCATATTGGAATAAGATAATAACGTATTGTATGCAAAAATTGGTTAAATGGAATGTTTATTTTCAATTTAATGAAATCTTCCCGATTCGAATACGAGAAGTTGAAATGTATGTGTGTTTTTACACTTCTTGATTTGAACTTTTTTTTTTTTTTTTTTTCATTTTGTTCATTGTAAAAATTGTTAAATGTTAATACGAATATGACTTTCTTCTTTGTAGCTCTTGATTAATTCAATGTGGTGTTCAATTGTATGTCAAAAATTAATGAAATATTTTATGAATGCAGTGTTTTAAAATAAATAATAAAGTAGATTTTTATGCTCTGCGCATTTATAAGGATTATATATTCTTCAAAAATTAATAATTACGATGTTTAGTTTTATATGTATTTTTAAATAAACAATTTATAGTTCTTTTTACTTTTAGTCAATTAATTATTCTATTTCAAGGCAAAATCCATAATAAATTGATCAAAACTCATTTTTAATTAATTTTTTATGATATTACTTCACAACTTTTTTTAGTTTTCGAAGATTGATTTCGCGTATTATCGCCTTCTAAGAAGTTATTATTTTTGCTTTCTTTATTAGAAAGATTTACATTTGTAAATGTTTATTAAAATTATAATTTTTTAGCTACTATTTAAAAGCAATTTATTGCATCTAAAACTGTTTACTTTTATTTGTATCCATTACGTAACAGATTTTCTTTTACAGACACATGCTTTTGCATTGAGGAGAAGCATTGTTAACGCTCAAAACTAATTAGTTAAATAATTTTTTAATATTTTTATAGTGGCTTATATTTACTATATCACATTCTTAATACTTACAGAAAAGTTTTGCATGTTATAAAATGGGAAATTTTTAACGTATTATTTATACTAATTATCAAGATATTTTCAATACGAGTGTGAACGATTTCATCCATCGAATTTTACTTTTAGCTTTACTTTTTTTTTTTACTTAAGTATATTAAACAAACGTAAATTTTAGTAAATCGGGACATTTTCTTTGGAAAAATAACTGTTTAATAATTAGTCGTTATTTAGCTGTATTCAAGATATTATGCTACGTTAAAGATTTAATTATAGTTTGAGCCCATTCTAAACAAATGCAGAAACGATAAAATGTAAATGTAAACATTGAAATGAACCGAATTTCATGATACGAATCACATTTTTTTGAAACAGTTATTGAAACATTTCAATTTAGGAAATAATATTAATTTAAGGTTTTTAAATAGTTAATTAATCCAATATTTTGCGCTTATTATTGAAATAGTTTTGGTCCGCTTCATTTAGAAAATGATACTCCAACAATGAGTGAAAAGAAATAAATAACTTTTTAAAAAGACTGTTAAAAGTATTCAGACTTCTATATACCTTTTTGTAAAAATGTTGCGGAACGTTGTTTTACGCAGTATTCTGAAATCGTAATCATCATCATTGGCTCAACAGTCCAGTGTGGGCCAAGTCCGTCTACCTACTGGTAGATTTCGAGCAGAAAGATGTTTTTCTTTTTTACTGGGTAGTGTTGTCAGCTCATTCATGTCATGTTGTCAACAGTCATATGAGACCAGGATCTACGTCTTAAAGAGGATTCCTAACCAAAAACGTCGACTAAACGGACTCAAACCCGAAACCAGTGGTTCTGAGCGCCAGAGCGTTAGTCACTCGGCGCTCTGAATATTTGTTATTCTGAAATATTTGTTAATAATAAAAAAAAAAACTCTATAGGTATACATTTAAATTCATCCAACTAATATGGAAGGTAATATAAATTATTGTAATTTTTAAATTCATAATCTGTACATAATTTTAAAAACTTATCAAACTTTAGCATTTCTACACTCAGTAGGATCTCTGTTAGTCATTAATTTTTGAGAAATATTTCAATAGTTATATAACCATGAACAAAATTACTTAGTAAAAATCCTTTTGTGTAAATTTATATTAGATAATGGATAAACTCGATAAGGAATGTAAATTTTATTTTTAATTGGTCATCTAATTTATGATTGAAAGAATATTTAGCATATGTTCGTTTTAATTTTAAAACAGCCATTGGATTTGTTACAGTGTAATGACAAAATTTAATTCAGCAAAATTTCTGTCTCAATATGTTATTAACGAAAAATGTTACTACATATTTAACCCTAATAATTATCAGATTAGGTGATCATTGATTTAATATAATAAGGTGTATATATTATATAAAAATATACACCCAGGCGAAAAAAACAATGTGATTTCTACTATGACAAGATAATATATTTTAAATTCCATCATTTTACATTCTTATAAATGCATACATTTTTATAATTTATTTTGCTAATTTTCTGCAAGGAAATCATATTCTATCAAAATGAATGTTAATTTACCTATATTTTTGCTAGATTATAATATTTATTTAAACTTATATACTATACGCATAAAAGATAAACAATTAAAAATATACGCACACACACAATTAAAGCATATACACAGTTTTTATATTAATAAATTAATGCTACATTATTAACATATCATAGGTTGGAGCAGGTCGCAATTTGTATAAAAATTGCAATGTTAATGAAGGAAATTACGAATTTATCAACAATCAGAAAAAATAGTTTAGATGAAGAATATCCTTATATCCAAACATTGATGGAAAACAGTGTACTCAAATCCATTTTCGTTTTATTGTGTTTATAGGATTTTATGCCCGATATGGAAAAATATATCCTGAAAACTCATATGAAAATGTAAAAAATATTGTCCAAAAGTATTTCAGCATCCCATTACTTTTTTACAAATTGCAAAAATGAATTTAATTTTAGTTCAGTAATTTCATATTGTCTGAAAATTGCACACTGCATCTTACATCATACAATTTCATTTCTAGTGTAATGAACCATTTCAACGCATCACTTAAATACCATGCTTTAGAATTAAGTAGATAAGTCTGATCACTAAGATAAGATTAATTTAATTAAATATATTACTTATGTATTTAAATTTTGAACAGAATTCCTAAAAAAGTATAATTCGAACTTAATAAGTTAAAAGACATACTTTTTCCATAAAAAAAAAAATATTTCTGTGTTGAAACAAATATGTACTGAAATTTTTGCTGTATGTGCAATAAGCCAACATTTAAAAAGGAATTTTTAATCTTGACTGGAAAATTCTTTCTATTTACAAGTTTGGATTTACAGTTATTTTCTACGATTTCATCTATGCTGCACTTCTTTGTTGTTGTCGACTAATCCTCAATGTCCTGTAGTGCGGGACAGGCATCCCAAGAGTGGTCTACTCATGTACGGAGGGAAAGGGGCAGCTTCTGTTGTGATGGAGTACCCGTAGGTAGAAGTCTGACTTTCACTCCGTGACGCTCTTACAGTCATATAAGACCGGGACCTATGGCTTAAAGTGGATTCCGAACTACTACAAATATCCATGGCATCTCCGGGACTTGAACCCGAAACCTGTGGTATCGAGCGCCAGAACGCTAGCCATTCGACCATTCAGGCCTTCTGCCTTTCATTAATCTCCCTGCTTCACTGACAATGCGTAACTGCAATCGCGTAATCAAATCTTTATTAATTAATTAAGGCGGAATACTTGGGGGCAAGTTAATTTCTTAAAGAAATATCTTCCTATACTTCTGACCCCGCAGTACTAATTTTACAACTATATAATTATTTAGATTGAGCTGCTACGTCGAACCTGTCTAATGAAAATCGAACATTTTTAATTATCCTTTCTAAAATCTAGGAATTAATGAATATATCATCTTCTTGATTTATAACACTTTTTTTAATTTTCACAATTCCTACTGAATTGTGTTTTTCACAAGCACTCTAATAAAAAACAGTCCATCAGAATTTGTTCTATATTTCGATATTTTTCTGTTTAGATTTCATAAATTTTATTAGGAAAAATGGGTGCAAATGAATAGAGAGGGATATTTCAATCGCTTGTCACAAACATTGATAACAATAAAAAATTGTGGTTCAGAAAACTGTAAAAATATTGTAAATAAATATTTATAAATATAAATAAATTAGAAAATGAAATATAAATAAGCCTATAGAATAGAATATTTTAAGTAGCAAATATATTATTTAAAAATATTGCAGTTGCATACAATTCAAAAATTGAATATTAGAAACAATTAATTTTAATTATATTAACTTTTTTTTTTTTTTTTTATTTAACAATTTAATTTAAATTAATGTAAGTTTCTAATTCATGCACCTGGTTGGTTTTATAGAAATGATTGGAGGAAATGGCTTCTTTTAATTGAAAAGAAATAATTTGATTTTGATCGTATTATTATGTAAAGACATGTTAATTTTGACTAAAAATTTATTGGAATTTTTTTCAGATAGAATTTTTATGTTTTAAATACTTCTAGTAACTACAGATATACTAGCAAATAAATGAAAAAAAAATTGTGACGTCTTTTTATTCGAACCTTTATTGCCATATGAAATTAATGTAAAATTTAGGTTCATAAGAAAGGTTCGTTTAATCTCAAAATTGTTCAAAATTTTCATACTATAGCGGGTTAGATAACCTCCTCCTCGCTTACAAGCACGATATTTATCTAGATGGCAGCGATTGCAACAGTAGCAAGATAACTGAGTACATGTTTCCACAGTAATTGGACAGCGGTGGATCCCAAACGATATTCAAAGAAAAATCCGAAATATATGTGGCCGTGGTACTGCCAATCAACAAAACATATGAAGAAAATGTGCAACTGACACTCAAGAATGATTAAATTTTACCCAAAGAAAATTTAGAACTGACACCTATAAAACCGTTTTAGCAAAAATGAGCTATCACTTTTGTACCCAACCTTTGAGAATTTACGGTCTCTGAAATCCAAGCCGAGTTAATTGGAGAAAGCAGTAAATCGTACTTGAAGCTATCTCCAGTTCGGTCACTCGCGAAACGCTGCATAATCCATCTGGGCAGTAAAGACCTCAGATGTAGAAAAGGATAGCTCGTGCTTTTGCTCAGTATTTAGCAAGCCGGCAAACGTATGAGTTGTTAATGTTACACTATCCATTCGATAACATTTACGACTCGAAGTCATGGATTGTAGGCACGCTGCGGTTGACAAAATATACTTATAAAATAATTGTAATATTTGCAATGAGTACGACAAAAATTGGGGACGTTGTGTTAAAGAAACTCTTATAAAAAATGGTTTTCTCAACAAATTATCCCAATTATTTCGAAAAAAAATATTTACCAAGATAGGCAAACGTAACATAATTGTACACGGCAAAGTACATTCTTATTGCCAATATTTGATCATATTATATTTAGCATATTCCCGATATTCGAGCAATGGTTGTAATAGTGGTGAGTGAAAAAAGACCTAGAGGAAGATAAACTTAACGAAATAGCATTCATATATAAACATTTGTTTATTTATTTTAAATTGTTCTTTTGACACATCACTATTTGTTTCTTTATTGTAAATTGTCTCTTTGACACATCACCATTTGTTTCTCTACGATATATTGTCCTTTCAACGCCCAAAAGACACTTTACAATTCGATTCTTTATTCTGTTATCCCATGCTCAGTTTAAACATTTTCCACTTTGTCGATTTCGGCTCACCGGTCACAAACCAGGAATTGTGGGAAAAACTGTAAGATTAATAAGACGTATTCTACATGACCAAATCTGTAATCTATCAAATTTTAAACAGAAACCACTCCTCATATATATTTCCTAATGAATGTGTCTGATATATAGAAAGATGACTGTATTTGATTACTGAGTACGGATCGCTGGTTTTGAACAATACTGCATTTCCCATGAAAAGTGTCGTTAAAAATAATGTATTGTTAATTCTTGGAAGATAAATGTTAAAGTATTAGATGTCAGCACTAAATTTTGGAACTGTTTATTTTTTCTTCTAATTTTCCTGACGTTGTGATCTTGTCGATAAATAACTAATTTTATCTTGATATTTATTAAGTATATTTATTTTGCTTCTTTTAGTTGGCAACAATACTATACAATTATTCATCTAATGCAAAGTAATGGTCAAAGCTCAACATGAGATCATTCAAATTCGAAAGACAGGTGTGGCTTAAAGAATTTTCTTCATTTTAATTGCATGATTAAAAATATTTGGTTATCTTCATAGTTTCGGTTTTATTTTGATAGCATTTGCTAAATTGAAATAAAGCAACTTTAGTGAGCAAAAATATCGAAGCCCAAATCAAGACAATTGAAGTCAAGTTATCAGGAGTCTCCTCATAATTGCACTGATAAAGTAAAGCACCTTTTTAGCAAAGAAAACACATTCTTTCAAGAAAAGACCGTGAAGCAAGTATTTCTTGCAATTATTTGGTGCGATCATTGCATTTCGTGTTAATTTTTTGATATAATTTATATATTAATTAATTATTTAATCTGATGGATTATAAAATGTAATATTTTTATGTATCTTTATTATAATTTATACTAATTATAGTTATATATATATTTCCTTTGATTTTTATACATCATGATTTGTAATGATCGTGATGAAGAATTTATACATGTGTGTGATTTAGAAGAACATTATTCTAGTCACAAAAAGAGTAAGGTGTATGAGTGTGATGTATGTGGAAAATCATTTAGATACAGGAACGTATTTGAACGACATTATCGGATACACACAGGCGAAAACCCATACGTGTGTGGACAATGTAATAAGGCATTTTCAAGGAAAGACGCATTAAAAAAACATTATCGGACTCATTCAGGAGAAAGACCTTTTGTGTGTCAACAATGTAATGCTGCATTTCCACAAAAAGTCCAATTAAAAAATCATTATCGGACTCATTCAGGAGAAAGACCTTTTGTGTGTCAACAATGTTATGCTGCATTTTCATATAAAATCAGTTTAAAAAATCATGCTGTGATTCACAAAGATGAAAGACCTTATAAATGGGATAGTGTTTTTAAGACAAAATCTAAATTAATTAATCATAATCGTATTCATAGAAAAGGAAAAACTTATAAATGTGATGTGAATAATAACGAATTTCGGACAAAGAGTAACTTAACTCAACACAAAAATATTCACACGGACATAAAACCATATAAATGTAATGAGTGTAATTCGACATTTTCGCAATTATGTCTTTTAAATATACACGCTCGTATACATACAAATAGAAAAATAAAAACCTGTAATGCAATTTACGAATCTCAAGACAGAAAAGAACTTTTAAAATGCCATAGTAAGCATCAAGAGAAACAAACAACTATGGTTGAAGAAAAACATAATATTATTGACGAAGAATTAAACTCTAAATGTGATTTATATAAAATGCAATTTCCCTATTATACTCGTATCAGTCTAAATGAACATTTTTCCAGTCACATGAAAAACCTAATAGGAACTTGCCATATTTGTGGCAGGATATTTTATTTCAAGCACGAGTTCGAGGAACATGTAAAGTTGCATTCAAACTACAAGCCTTTTGGGTGTGGCATACACCAACAAGCATTCTCTGTAGAGAACATCTTGAAATTTGACTACAAAAGTTCACACTCTGACTACAAACGTCTGAATTTTATTTTTCTTGTCACCAATTACGAAATTTTTTTTTTGTTTTTTGTTTTTGTAAATCAAAATTATAATTATTGTCTTTCAACTGTTACATTTTATTATTATACGAGTAGTGTATATCTAGGAAAAAGACTTTTCTTAATTGTTTTTATTAATATTAGAAAATGTTTGAAAATGCAGAAATTCATTGTATTTTTAAAAGACGTAATACAAATAAATTATTTTGAAAAATATGAAACAACTAGAATTTTAATATAGTAATAATGCAGTAATGAATTGTATGAAATGTTGGTTAAATGAAATGTTCATTTTCAAATTAATGAAATCTTTCCGATTCGAATACGGGAAGTTTAAATGTATGCATGTTTTACACTTTTTGGCTTTTACTGTTTTTTTTTTTTTTTTTTTTCATTTTAATAATTGTATAAATTGTTTAAATTTTAATACGAATAGGACTTTCATCCTTGTAGTACTTGATTAATTCCATGTGATGTTCAATTTAATGTCAAATATGAATGAAATATTTCATGAATGCTATGTTTTAAATTAAATAATAAGTAATTTTTATGCTCTACGCTTTTATAAAGATTTGTATTATTGAAAACTTTTTTTTTATAATTACAATATTTAGTTTTAAGTGCATCTTTAAATAAACAATTTATAATTCTTTAACAAGTGGGTTTTTGAAGATTTATTATTTATTTCAAGACGTAAACTCATAATTATTTAATCAAAACTCATTTCTTAAATTTAATTTTAATGATATTAATATGCATCTTTTTTCGGTTAGTGAAGACGGATATCGCTCTATTAGCACTTTAAGAATTATGTAAAGAAAATTAATAATTTTCTTTTCGGAAAGAATTGCATTTGTAGGTGTTTATTAAAATAATAAAAATTATTTTTAACCAACTGTTAAAACATATTTTGCATCTAAAATATTTTACTGTATTTTTATCTATTTAACAGATTTTCTTTTTACCGACACATGTTTTTGCATTGAGAAAAGCATTGTTAATGCTGAAGCTAATTAGTTACACATTTTTAAATATTTTTTTAGTTCCTTATATTTATTATGACACATTGTTATAGTTAAAAAAAAAATTTGCGTTGATAAAATGGGAAATAATTAACTTTTATTTATCATAATTATCATTAAATTTACTCTAAGATTTGGAACAATTCAATCTATCGAATTCCAATTTTTATTATTACTTTATACTTAAGAATATTAAATAAATGTAAATTTCATTAAAACGGGATATTTCTCCTTTGAAATAAAACTTTTTAATAATTAGTCGTTATTTAGCTGTATCCACGATATTATGCTACGTTAAAGATTTAATAATAGTTTGAGCCAGTTCTGAACAAATATGGAAACCATCAAATGTAACTGTAAACCATTGAAATGATTCGAATTCTATGATTCGAATCACATTTTTTAAAAACTATTAATATTATCTGACGAACGAAATATTTTAAATAAGAATTACAGTTGATGAATCGTTATTTTAATAAGTCTAAATACTTTCAAATAGTGAGGTAATTTTAATTATTCTCTGCTATTATTCAAATAGTTTTGACGTATTTCATTATGAAAACGTTTTAAAAGGGACTATTAAAAGTATTTAGACTTCTGTATACGTTATTGGTTTGGTACATTGTTTAACGCAATATTAATTATAATTAAAAGAACACGTTATGCAGTATACATTTTTTAAGTACAGTTGATGAATCGATAAGTATAAATACTTTAATAGTGAGGTAATTTTAATTACTGTGCTATTATTCGGCCCGACCGGAAGATTCATTGGTTTGGTACATTGTTTCCGGGAATAAAGTATACATTTATTTTCAAACTATAGTCCGCCGGAAGATTCTATAAGCCCGCGGATAAAAGAGGTCCGAGGCAATTTAAAAGAAATATATATATTATATCCATCTCCTTTTCCACTTTGATTAAATATTATTTTTTTTTTTTTTTTTTCAAAGGACTGATGATCTTTTTTACTTTCTTTATTTTTGTTTTACAAAACATAAATCGACTTTTAAACTAAAACTTAATCTGTTTGCTGGGCAGCTAGCGAAGAACGACTTGTCTCATTTTCCGAGGTTAAATTCAATACCCTCAGTAAACGAAGAGAAGCTTAAGAATTATGAAGATGGCTTGAAAAAAAGTGCATTTTGAGTTCGAAAGCAGATTTCAAGATTTCAGTGATATTCAAGCAGAATTAGATATTTTTACCATTTTTACCAACGTAAATTTTGAAGCAGTGAGGTCAGATTTGCAAGTTGAACTAATTGAGTTGCTATCTAACCATCATCTTAAGCACTTGTTTCTAAATATTCCAAAGCTAGAGTTTTACAAATCATTATCGAAAATAAGTTTTTAAATTTAATATCTCACTCCCAGAAATTCAGTTCTATGTTTGCTTCATCTTATGTATGTGAACAAGTGTTTTCACCGATGAACCTTAGAAATAATTATTTCAGAAGCAGACTGACAGATAAGCATTTAGCATCGTTCCTTAGAATCAGTACATCTCACTTTGAACCTCAATATAAGGAACTTTTAAAAATGAATCGCAATTTCATTCATCTCATTAACATATTTAAATTGTAATATTCAAAATTTTAGAAAACTTTATATTGGCCAATATAAACTTTTTTTTTTTTTCGATTTTTGTCCCGCGACCGAAAAATTTTGCCCATCCTTGTTTTAAGTCATCTGACTGGTATGGAAGCTGCTATAAATTATTATATTTTTACAAAATTTGTTATCTGTACATAATAAAATTTTTGTAAAATTAATAAAACTTTTCAAATTAGACAGTTAATCAACAGATGCATTTTTATTAATTTCAAATTTTAGTAATTCTACATTCAGCAGGATCTCTGTTAGTTAAATACTGGAGTATTTCTCCACATTAAATATTAATCAAACATGTACAAAATTGCTTAGTAAAAAGTAATTTGAGCGAATTTATATTAGAAAATGGAAAAATTGACATGTTTCTTGAAGTAAGTGCCAACGAAGTGCTTGAAGATAAGCTACGGACGCGGAGTAACAATAACTCCGCAACACTCTACGTCCATGTTAGACCGGGACCGACGGTTTAAAGTGCATTCCGAACCACTAAAAACTTCCATGGTACCGTCGGGACTCGAACCCGAAATCTATGGTACCGAGCGCCAGAGTGCTAGCCACTCTGTCATTAGGCACCCCAAAGAAAAATTTATGAATTAATTATGAGAGGAATCAGCAGATAAATCCAAAGGAATAAAATAATAAAATGTATTATGCATGATTTATTAAAATGAGATGCCAAGAGATTAGCTTCATAAACGTCTGAAATGATGGAGTTATTGCTAGTGACTAAATTTGTGTTTTTCTCAAGAGTATCATATCTGTTGTGAATTGATTAGAGGATTTTATAAATTCATCCATTATATTGCAGAGTTATAGACTATGTCCCAGTATTTTCGTTTCCTTTGAGATATAAGAAAATTTTTGCTACTCTCTCACTACTACGGCTTATATGTTATCCAGAAATCTCTGGAAAG
>BPLR01007265.1:0-53971 GCA_021605095.1 Caerostris extrusa
GGTCCATCTAGTCCATTATGTATATTGATTTGGTTTCGGTTGGTTTGTCGCTTTTACTGTCATATTGTGCAATATTTAGCCTAATTAGATCGTTACCTACAGTTTTAACGTAGATTCCGAACCATTTCTACTACTTCTTCTTATTGTGCATTGAAAACGTTCAAGTATGGATAGTGAAATATGCATTTGTACATTTTCAATGTACATTCAATACAAGTTCTTCCCTCTTCTTGCATATTGTGCGCCAGCTTTGTTTTCCTTTATGTTTATGTTTCTGAAAAAAAAAAAAAAGAAAAGAATTATTTTATTACGGATGCGCGGAAAAACAATGTGGGGTTAGCTGCTATGAAATCTGTATTCGTTATGACAATGGGGTGCTTTATTGAAATCTATTGGCACAAATTCCATACTTAAAAAATATCTTTAAAGCAAATGATATTGCGGGCCACATTGGAAATGCATATAAAATTATATATCCCCATATTACATTCAAAGACCTGCTATAGACATTTTTTGGAGTGATAAATTGAAACATAAAGAGTTATTATTATTTTTGTGTTTACTATTATTTTTTACCTCTAAAACATATAATAATGATAACTCAACGCACATTGCACAGAAATATAGAACACTAAAAATGAAACATAAAAAATATATAAATATAAACGAAATAAAAAAATGAAGTCATTAAAAAAATATTTATTTTACTAGTGCGCTATGTGTTTCTCCACTCTTTCACTTAGCTTTTGCAAATCGTTCTCTATTTGGGTATTTGCACATCGTAATGGGTGTTGCGTCCGTTGTGGCTGAGTGTGGTTTGTGTTGGGTCAATTTCATTTTAGAAAAAAATGATTCTCAGGTGTAAAAGTTGAACCAAAAGCTGAGTCTGGTTTGCTCTGCTATCGACAATCAACTGTGCGTTGCTAAGAATATTGTAGATGTATAATAGTGTACATTGAAATTACATCAACCTGAAAATATTAAAACAACAATATTTTAATGAAATTTTAAAGAAGAAAAATTTATTTTTCCGAATTTCCTTTAACCTATTTCTCATGCATATGTTTAGTTAATGAAATCTTTATGGTAGTGGACTCTAATTACAGTGTTTCAGTATTTTTCCTATGAAACAGCAGTATCTTTCCATACTTTCGGAGAACATTTGCGTATAGCCTTAGCAAAAAAATGTTCATATGGGCAATCTGATAGTCGAGACCTCAGACACAATCTCTACTGTGCCGATTCGTTCCTCTAAGCAATAAAGGTGAGTTTATGCCTGATACTAAAGTCTCAGATCTCTGAATGCCAGCCAATTAGAAGCTTAATTTCCTGCTAGAACAGGCGCTTGATAGGCTGACTATAAGTTTAAATATTATTTTCATTAACTAGTAGAGATGAAATCAGATGGTGGCGTGAAATTTTAGTATCCGGTAGAAACCCATCTTATCTATAGAGGAATAGAACTCGTGTTTTCTTCTAACATGCTGCCTTTATATTAAATATGAATAATTTCGTATGCTACATAAATAACTCTGTACGTACTGTCTTTTATATTAAATATAGAGAGTTTGAAGAGAACCTTTTTTTCCCCACAACGGATGCCTTTCAAGTATTTTGGCCATGAATTTTAAAAAGAGTTTTTAACTCCTTAAGGTCATTAATAGAGGAGTTCTTTGTTAACGAAACATTGTTGTTTGGTGCTATCACAGTTTAGAACAAATATCCTTATAGCAGACATTCTGTGATGCTAGCAAATTTTTACTCTTAATCTTCAGATCTAATTAATCATCTTCATATCTACTGAGTTATTGCAATCAATATCACAGGAATTTTCTTATCAACTTACTTGTTTCAGAAGTATAATGTGCTAACTACCAGATTTACCAGCTTTGGGGATGTAAGTTGCTTTATTTGTATTCTTGATGGAAGGAAAGAAACTTAGTTTGTTTCCTTTTATTCTCAAGTTCCCATTGATTAACATAGCTCCATCTGGCATTTTCAGTGATGCCCTCCTTCAGTGGCATATAGAGGGAAGTATCTGTAACACTTAGACAGCAGATTGATGGTGGCAGAGATAATAGTGAATGCAAATAAATAATGAATCTAAAAGTATGCATGGGACCTCTTCACAATCCCTTACCCGGAACCCCAACGCACCCTGCAAGCCCAGATTGAAAATGAGTCCCGAAATGCATCCAGTCCACTTTGGTGCACTCTGGAGTCCACCATCGTAACTCTGGAGCACTGCAATATTTCATCTCTAGTGGTCCCTGCTTCAATTTGCAGCCGTTCCCCCTTTCCTTCACGGAGCAGCAACAACGGCTTAAGATATTCACTCACTGAGCAGATGCTTCAAACCAAACAAGCAAAAGAGTCCAAATATAAAATACTGGAAGAAGAAGAAGAAGAAGATTCTCCAACAAGCGGACGCAAAAGCCCAGATAAGAGCCCGCCCTTTGGAGAATATATTGCATAATAGCCACTTCAGCCCGGGCCCTGGCTGCTGTGAAATGGATAATACACTTCTGCACAAAAATGTATTTCCTCTTTTATTTCGCCATACTCTTCTGCACTTTTTGATAACTACCCAACACAAATGCAGCATTTTTCCTGGAGGAAATTTTATTATTTCTTCTTCTCCTACGCTACCCTTCGTTTTCAGGTTATTTGTCTTACAGATAAATCTGGAGAGTATATGAACTTTTGAGTGAAGAGGAGGAATTTCTTTTTTTCTTCTCAATTTTTTTGTAAAGAGAACATTCTTAAAGTAAACTTCAAAGTTGGAAATGGCCATCGGATGTTGGGGTTTTTTTTTTTTTTGAATCGAAGTGTGCCCGACTTACTGTTTTTCTTTTGCCCCTCCGGTTTTTGTGAAAAATTGAGCGACTATAGCGGACAAATAGGATTTACCATTTGTTTTTTTAATTTTATTTTATAAAGGTTTTGAAGCTTTTGTTTAATCTTTTCATTTGATTTCTTAGGAACTTAACAATGGATTTAGTGGAGAGACGGTTATGAATTCCCGATAGTTATGAAAACTTTTAAAGTCGTCTTTTCGAAAATCGGATTTAAAAGAAAAATTATTTTGCCTTCGTATACATTTTGTCACTCTTTGCTTTTCATGTTTGCGTAAGTCTATTGGAAAGACAATTTGTTTTGGGTTTAAATAATATCAACGAAAAAGATCAACGTGAAATATATGTGGAGGAAGTGAATGGAGGTCTCATGACAACCTGGTTATTTGTTATTGATATGGCGGAATCGCGGAGGACATGACTACCTGGATGTTGGTTATTGATATGGTGGAATCGCGGAGGGGCATGATTACCTTGTCATTTGTTATTGATATTGTGGAACCTAGAAGGCATGACTACTGGTCTTTTGTTATTAATATTGTGGAATCATGGAGGGAATGGCTACAAATGGAGGTCCCTTGACTACCTGGTTATTGGTTATTGATACGGGGGAATCGTTAAGGTCATGACTACCAACGAGATGTCATGACTACCTGGTTGTTCGTTATTGAAATGGTGGAAATGTAGTGAATATGACTATCTAATCATTTGTTATTGATACGGTAGAATCATTAAAGGTAGGACTACCAATGAAGGTCTCATGGACTACCTGGTACTAGTTATTGATACGGTGGAATCGTTTAGGGCAGGCCTTCCAACGAGATCTCATGATTACCTGGTTATTCGTTATTTAAATGGTGGAATTGTAGAGGGCATGATTACCTAGTCATTTGTTATAGATATGGTAGAATCGTTAAGGCATAAGATTTCAGCAAAATTCAGCAGCAAGATTATTTCAAAATAAGTTTTCAGCTAAATTGCTTTAGTATAAGATTTCAGCAAAATTCAATAATGAAAGTTGCTTCTGTATAAGATTTCAGCAAAATTCAATTGTAAAATTGCTCCAGTATAAGATTTCGGCAAAATTCAATAGTAAGGTTACTTCAGCATAAGATTTTAGCAAAATTTTCGAATTACAGCTAAAATTTAATCCTACTTTGGTTATCCTTGATTTAATTAATTTATACACTGAGCTCTATTCAGATAACAAGAGAAAACAACTAATTTTGCACCGAATCAATGATTTTTTTTATAATTAAAGAGAATAATTATTCCCAATAATTTCTTTCGAATAACTCTTCGAACCAGGATTTCGTCGTACTAGTCAATATTTGAAAGGTAAAGAAATATAATTAGAATTTCATTTCTTCTTTCCTTCTAATCATTAAGAAGCATAAAAAATTCTTAAATTGAAATAATGATGTTTCTTATTAACATTTTTAATTTATGACATCGCCAAATGAGCATCTTAGAATTTTAATGAAGTTAGAAGAAGGTTGAAAAATTCTTATTAACCACATTATTGTTTTTATTTGAGGACATTGATGTATATTCATCGCAGATAATATAAAAAAAAAATATCTTATTAATTATTTTGTGGTTTATATTTATTGCGCTGATGAATATGCATCATTGAAACTTGAAGTGAAAATAGATGATAATTCATAATTAACCACCATGTTAGTTTCCATACTTATAAAAGTAAAACAGTTGCATATTAATCGCTGCAGTTGCATATTATCGTCCGCTGTGAATTGTTTGTGGCTTACAGAACATTCAGATGCTATGTAGATTCAACATTGTTAATACTTAAGTAGAAAATAGTCATAGCAACAATAATAATATCAATAATTACACTGTTCATATTTATTCAGAAGTTGTCATTTGTGTAAACAACTGTCTTCAGTTTTATTTCAACATCGTTCAAAATATGCAAATGAAACATTTTCATTTAGTCAACTTAATTATAGCCACTTTCATATAATATTGAAATTTTATATTTCAGCAAAATTCAACAGTAAAATTGTTTCAGAATAAGATTTCAGCGAAATTCAATAGTAAGACTTCTTCGGGATAAGATTTCAGCAAAACTCAATAGTAAAATTGTTTCAGCGTAAGATTTCAGTAAAATTCAATAGTAAGATTGCTTCAGGATAAGATTTCAGTAAAATTCAATAATAAAATTGCTTCAGCATAAGATTTCAGTAAAATTCAATAGTAAGATTGCTTCAGGATAAGATTTCAGTAAAATTCAATAATAAAATTGTTTGAGGATAAGATTTCAGAAAAATTAAGTAGTAAAATTGCTTCAGTATAAGATTTCAGTAAAATTCAATAATAAAATTGTTTCAGCATAAGATTTCAGCAAAATTCAATAGTAAGAGGATAAGATTTCAGCAAAACACAATAATAAAATTGCTTCAGCATAAGATTTCCGTAAAATTCAGTAGTAAGATTGTTTCAGCATAAGATTTCCGTAAAAAATTCAATAGTAAGATTGCTTCAGCATAAGATTTCAGTCAAATTCAATAGTAAAATTGCTTCAGTATAAGATTTCAGTAAAATTCAATAATAAAATTGTTTCAGCATAAGATTTCAGCGAAATTCAATAGTAAGACTTCTTCGGGATAAGATTTCAGCAAAACTCAATAATAAAATTGCTTCAGCATAAGATTTCCGTAAAATTCAGTAGTAATATTGTTTCAGCATAAGATTTCAGTAAAATTCAAATAGTAAAATTGCTTCAGCATAAGATTTCCGTAAAATTCAATAGTAAGATTGCTTCAGCATAAGATTTCAGTCAAATTCAATAGTAAAATTGCTTCAGTATAAGGATAAAATTCAATAGTAAGATTTCTTCGGGATAAGATTTCAGCAAAACTCAATAGTAAAATTGCTTCAGCATAAGATTTCCGTAAAATTCAGTAGTAAGATTGTTTCAGTATAAGATTTCAGTCAAATTCAATAGTAAAATTGCTTCAGCATAAGATTTCCGTAAAATTCAATAGTAAGATTGCTTCAGCA
This sequence comes from Caerostris extrusa, assembly GCA_021605095.1. Lineage (NCBI taxonomy): Eukaryota > Metazoa > Arthropoda > Arachnida > Araneae > Araneidae > Caerostris > Caerostris extrusa. Next base: position 5,880 of record BPLR01007265.1, read on the forward strand.
TAAGATTTCAGTCAAATTCAATAGTAAAATTGCTTCAGTATAAGATTTCAGTAAAATTCAATAGTAAGACTTCTTCGGGATAAGATTTCAGCAAAACTCAATAATAAAATTGCTTCAGCATAAGATTTCCGTAAAATTCAGTAGTAAGATTGTTTCAGCATAAGATTTCAGTCAAATTCAATAGTAAAATTGCTTCAGTATAAGATTTCAGTAAAATTCAATAGTAAGACTTCTTCGGGATAAGATTTCAGCAAAACTCAATAGTAAAATTGCTTCAGCATAAGATTTCCTTAAAATTCAGTAGTGAGATTGTTTCAGTATAAGATTTCAGTCAAATTCAATAGTAAAATTGCTTCAGCCTAAGATTTCCGTAAAATTCAATAGTAAGATTTTCAGCAAAATTTCTCAATTAAGTAAAATTGCTTCAGTATAAGATTTCAGTAAAAAAATTCAATAGTAAGACTTCTTCGGGATAAGATTTCAGCAAAACTCAATAATAAAATTGCTTCAGCATAAGATTTCCGTAAAATTCAGTAGTAATATTGTTTCAGCATAAGATTTCAGTAAAATTCAAATAGTAAAATTCAGCATAAGATTTCCGTAAAATTCAATAGTAAGATTGCTTCAGCATATGATTTCAGTCAAATTCAATAGTAAAATTTTCAGTATAAGATTTCAGTAAAATTCAATAATAAAATTGCTTCAGCATAAGATTTCAGTAAAATTCAGCAGAAAGATTGCTTCAGTATAACATTTTAGCAAAATTCAATAGTAAGACTTCTTTGGGATAAGATTTTGGCAAAATTCAATGGTAAAATTGTTTCATGATAAGATTTCAACAAAATTCCTAGGTTGCTCCAGGATAAAATTTCAACAAAATTAAAATTGCTTCGGATAAGATTTCAACAAAATTAAATAATAAAATTGCTTCATAGATAAAATTTCATCAAAATTCTCAGATTACTTCAGAGTAAGATTTTAGTAAAATTCAATTGTAAAAATTGCTTCAGTAATAGTAAAATTGCTTCAGTATAAGATTTCAGCAAAAATCAATAGTAAAATTGCTTTAGTAGAAGATTTCAGCAAAATTCAATAGAAAGCAAAATATATTATAGTGACATTAAATCTGTTAGACTGACATAGTTTTAAAATTAAAAAAACTGACATAGTTTTAAAATTAATGGATTAAAGTCATTGCAATAGTGTAAGAACAATTTACAAAATTGTAAAAACGCTTTAACAATCTAACTACCAAGTTGATAATATTAACGAGTATATGATCTCAAAATCATATAGTGTGATTCAAAAATTCAAAGTAACATTTTAATGAATTTTTTTTTTTTTTTCCATACAAAACGGTCTGCCTTCGTAACAAGAAAAGTGTAAAAAACAACTTACAAACTTGTAAAAAGCTTTAACATTCTAATTACTTCGTTTGGTAATATTAACGAATATATGGTCTCAGAGTCATATAGTGTGATTCAGAAATTCAAAGTAATATTTTAATGAATGCCATTTTTTCCCCTCTCATGCAAAAGGGTCCGTCTTCGTACCAGAATAAATTCAAAGATTCAGAGTAATATTTTAATGAATGCCTTTTTTATTTTTTCATGCAAAAGAGGTCCGCCTTTGTAACAAGAATAGTGTAAGAACAATTTACAAACTTGTAAAAACGCTTTAACAATCTAACTACCAAGTTGACAATATTAACGAATATATGATCTCAAAATCATATAGTGTGATCAAAAATTCAAAGTAATATTTTAATGAATGCTTTTTTTTTTTTTTTTTTTTCCATACAAAACGGTCTGCCTTCGTAACAAGAAAAGTGTAAAAACAACTTACAAACTTGTAAAAGCTTTAACATTCTAATTACTTCGTTGTAATATTAGCGAATATATGGTCTCAAGAGTCATATAGTGTGATTCAGAAATTCAAAGTAATATTTTAATGAATGCCATTTTTTCCCTCTTATGAGTCCGTCTTCGTAACAAGAATAAATTCAAAGATTCAGAGTAATATTTTAATGAATGCCTTTTTATTTTTCTGCAAAAAGAGGTCCGCCTTTGTGACAAGAATAGTTAAGAACAATTTACAATCTTGTAAAAAAAACAATCTAACTACTTAGTTGATAATATTAACGAATACATGGTCTCAAAGTCATATTGTGTGATTCAAATATTCAAAATAATATTTTAATGAATGTTTTTTTTGATCTCAAAGTCAATCATAAAGTGTCTGCCTTCGTAAAAGAATAGTTTAAGAACAACTCACAAGCTGGTAAAAAGCTTTAACAATCTAACTACTTTGTTGATAATATTAACGAATAATTAATTGGTTTCAAAGTCATATAGTGTGATTCATTTTAATGAATGCCTTTGTTTTTATTTTTCCATGTAAAGCGGTCGTAGCAAGAACAGTGTAAGAACAACTTACAAACTTGTAATAAAGCTACAACACTCTAATTACTTAGTTGATATTAACGAATATATGGTCTCAAAGTCTTATAGTGTGATTCAGAAATTCAAGTAATATTTTAATGAAGGCCATTTTTTTTATTTTTTCCATGCAAAAAGGGGTCCGCCTTCGTAACTAGCTTCGCGCTGCCGCTTCAGAAACGAGCGGTTTTTCGGAGCGTGTAATGAAACCTATATTTCACGCACACCTTTTATGAGTAATTCCTGTGTCTTTGGGGGATTACGCCCCGGCGAGGGCTGAGAACCGGGACGTTTTAAATTGCCTCCCGAAATGGAGGAGCCCGGTTTTATGGAGGCAGCCCTTCGCTTTAAGGGGCTCATGCATGTTTTACAAAAAAAAGAAGAAAAAAGTCCTGTTCATATTGCGGTTGGTGTTGATTTAGGATGCTTTGACTCCTTGCTGAATATTGGGAAGGTACAACATCAAAAAAGATTAGGTTCATGTTAAAATTTAAATACTGCATACTGGAACAAGTACTTAAAAGGGGCGGTTTTGACTTGGAAAATGGGGTATATAAGGATTGGGAAGTAAAAAATCGTTCGTATTTAAATATTGAAAAATTGCTGGTGAAAGTATATCCGTTGTCTTGATATGCAGTAGACTCTTAGATTCTTGGAACCACGTAAATGTTGATGCACTTTATCTTGTTTGTTTTTGTTTTTATGTTTGTATGGAGGCTTATCGTTAATATTTGAGTTAAATATATTCGTCCATTAAATAAAGTATTTAGTTTTGCTATTATGGACCTGTTTAAATTGTAAACCCTCCATAAAATTTCATTGTTAAAGTTAAAAGTTTAAAGTATAATGATTGAAGTTTTGTAAGGTAAGTTACAAAAGTTAAGTTACAATTAAGTTTTGTAAGGTAAGTTACTACCTTTTAGTTAGTTTCAATATGGGGGCTATAGTTGATATTTAAGTTAAATATATTCGCCCTTTAATTTAAGTATTTAGTTTTGTTATTAAGGACTTAAACCCTCAATTTTTAAGCCCTCTATAAAATTTCATTGTCGAAGTTAAAAAAGTTTAAAGTATAAGGATTGAAGCTTTTTGTAAGATATTGGATACTTTTGCGAATTATTAGGGTGACGCTAACTTTAAACTTTTACGTTAACCTTCATGAAATTGGCATCTATTTAACACAGCAAGTCAAGCAAGCAAGAAAACTGTAAAAGTAAATACTTAAAAACTGATAATTTTGTCTTGAAATATAACACAATTTTTGTTTGAAGCTAACTCTTCAAAATTTGTCACAAAGGCGTTAAATTTACAGTAATTTTGAAAATGTTTAATATTTATTATTAAAAGTTAAAAAGTTATACTTTTATATGTAAGTTGAGGTAAAGAAATTAACTTAAAATTTGTTAAGGATACTTTTTGAGAGCTATTAGGGTAACACTAACTCTAAATTTTTACGTTAACCCTTATTAAATTGGCATTTATTTAACACAGCAAGTCAAACAAGCAAATTGTGAAAGTAAATACTTATAAACTATTAATTTTATCTTGAAATATATAATCAGTTTTTTTGTTCGAAGTCAACTCTTCTAATTCAATTAATTTTTGAAGTTTAGAGTTAACTTCAAAAATTAATAAACTCTTCAATTCAATTAACATTTATTATTAAAAGTTCAAAAGATGCGCTTATTTCTAAACTCATGTTTGTGAAAATTACAACACCATGAAGGACTTACGCGAGTGAGCTGAAATTTTCAGGAAATGCAAATCAGCGCCTGATATGCAAATGATTAGAATTTCAAAACCGTAGCGCATGCGTATGCTGAGCAGCGCCCTCTGAACGGCGGATGGATCCGAATAAATAGACGGCTGTAGCGAGGCGTGTATGGTTTAACGGTGGTTATCTGCTAGTGGTAAACGTTAGCTCAATCGTTTCTTATGCCTCTTCGACGAAAGAGAGCGAGATTTGAACAACTTACAGAGTTTGTACGAGGGAGAATCATCGGCCTTCGTGAAGCTGGATTGTCTTATCGTGCAGTAGCCGCTCGTGTGCAGCGTAACAGCAGCACAGTGATGCATCTTTGGAAGCAGTGGACGGACTAGTGTCGGAAATCCGGGAGTGGACCCCGAAATGTGACGTCAGCTCGCGATGATAGACACTTGGTCCGCATGGCGCTGACGAACCGTACAGCTTCCTCTAGACAATTGTCAGCACAGTGGTCAATAGCTACAGGTGTTTCATTGTGTGCTTCATCAATTCGTAGACGTCTGCTGCAGCGTGGACTGCGCGCAAGGACTCCCTTTACACAGGATCCCTCTCACGCTAAGACATCGCCGCCTGCGGCTACAATGGGCCGCTCAGCATAGAGACTGGCGTGCTGATTTGGCAGCATGTCGTGTTTTTCTGACGAATCCCGCTTTAATTTGTGGTACCATGACAGACGCTATGCCGATGAAAGCCACCTTAAGGAGTGCATCATCGAACGCCACAGTGGACGAACACCAGGAGTTATGGTCTGGGGTGCCATAGCATATCATGGACGATCTCAATTGCTAAGAATTGTGGGCAATCTCAACAGCAACCGGTACATCAGTGAAGTTCTACAGCCCCAAGCTGTTCCCTTCCTTCAAAGCTTGTCAGGCGCTGTATTTCAACAGGACAATGCCCGCCGTCATATCGCTAGGACTGTTCAATCCTTCTTTGCAACGCGGCAGGTACAGCTTCTTCCATGGCCTGCGTATTCCCCGGATATGTCGCCGATTGAACATGTGTGGGATTTCGTTGGTCGGCATGTCGCTCGTGATCCTCGTCCTGTTGCTTCTGCAGACGAACTTTGGGTGCGCATACAAACAATATGGAATGCTCTTCCTCAGGCAGACATTGAAAATGTGTTTGACTCCATGCCACGTCGTGTAGCAGCACTTATTGCGGCGCGTGGTGGCTACACAAACTACTGATTCCGATCTCTTGTTATTGTTTGTTTGCTTTGAACATTTAATCATTTATTTGTACCACTACCACTCAACTGTGTATTAAATTTCATTATGACGATTCCTTCATGGTGTTGCAATTTTCACAAACATGAGTTTATATGTCAGTTATGTTAAAGAAATTAACTTAAAATTTGTTAAGGATATTTTTAAATTTACATTTTATTTTTCATGATATGAGAATATTTATTTTAAATATATATAATTTTAATTATTTTTAAACTATCAGATACAACATGGGGATTTAGCATCAGTGTAATAATACACAAAATTATCTTTTAAATCTTTTATGCTGACAATATACTTTTTATATGTTTGGAAAAAAATTAATTTTTAATGATTGTTAATTTTTCGAATAAATAATTTTGTTAAATAAATGAATGATTTGTTAGCAGTTATTTCGAAAAATTATATGAAATATTCACAATAAATAAATGAATTAAAAGTATTTATTCAGAATATAAACTTTTTTTCATAAATTTAAAAGTTGATGAAAAATCAATTTTTAGAAACGCTGTTGTTTATAAAATGTCTGATAAAAATTTCGAGAATTTTCTAGAAATTAATGTAAATTCTCTTGGGGATAGTATTAAAAGTACCAGGTATATAAATAATTTGTAATGATATATCATAAATTTTTTTATTGTATTAGGTCTTTAACAATACGCTTTTAATTGTTTCGAAAAAAACTTTTTTAATAATTGTTAATTTTTCAAATAAATAATTTTATTAAATAAATAAATAATTTTTTTAGACGTTAATTCTAAAAATTATGCGAAATATATATATAATAAATAAATGAGTTAAAAGTATTTACTCACAATATAAACTTTTTTTCATAAATTTAAAAGTTCGTAAAAAATAAATTTTTAGAAACGCTGTTGTTTATAAAAAGTCTGGAAATTAATGTAAATTCTTCCGGGTATAATATTAAAAGTACCAGATAATAATCTGTAACGAATAAATAATTGAAATAAATAATAATTTGTAATGATGTATTATAATTATTATACATGCAAAAATTTCAATAAATAAATGCCTAGTAAATAATTAAAAATAAAGTAACCTAGTAAATAATTAAATAATTCCCTTATATAATCTTTTAAATAAATTTTATTTTTATGTAAATAAATTTGAAATTATTCAGGAAATATTTTCAATTATATCTTTTCCATTGAGAACTGATGAATAATTTTATATGGCATCATTATAAAAATATCTTATTAGTATGTTGATAAAAAAAATTTAACTCATATCTACTTCTAACCTTATTATTATTATCATCATTTATCTTATTCTTTTAAACATAAATTCTATTTCATTTAGAATTCATTAACAGCAGACGATAATAAAAAAACCCCAAAATGTTCCAAAATGATAACAGTGGTTCTATTATCTAATTTTATTTATTTATTTATTTATTTTTTTCTTTTGCAGGTGTCCAGTGAGTCAGTCAGACGAGAAAACTTTTCCGAGGTAAAATTTTCTAATTTTCTAATTAGTTTTATGCGTCATTGTTATTGTAAACTATTTTTATGCCTCTTCTTTTAATTGTAACGATTCCTGAGAGATCTAATTAAGATTAGATCCTTTTGAACCAAAAAAAGTGAGAGTTCATTATCGGGATCGCGCACACATTTTTATCGGCACTTTTTCGGATCTGGCAACGAGCAAGTCTTTAATGGTTCGGAAAGGAAATTAACTCCGCTTGGAATGGCAACAGCTCTTTGAATCCATTCCGCCATTTTTATGGTGATGGTTTTCAGCTCTCGGTATCGGAGCTAATCGAGTGATAAACGCTCGGCGGGAACGTGCTGAACTGGTTCGCGTATTCTTTCCATTCTTTCCACTCTTGTTCATCCACTACCAGTAATGCATAAGGGATTTGGACAAAAAAAAAAAAAAAAAGTCGTATAAAGTGATTTGTTTAGATTGGAATGATTTTTGCAATGACCTGATTATAGATTATGTTTGAGAACTTTTTCTTCTTCTATACCTTTTCAATATCAAGTATTTTGACCTAATGTACTTCATTATTAAAATGACAGATATACGCAGAGTTGCTGTACTACACGCGTATTGTTTCACTGCAATTTGGAACGAGAAATTTCATAGGGGGTATTTGAGGATTTGCACCATTAGCTATGTTTCTCAAAGGGACTTTTTCATAAAGATACTAAGGGTCTTAAGGAAGTTCTTGATTTCTCAAAGAGATTTTTCACGAAGACACTAAGGATCTCAGAGAGAGTAGATTTTTCAAAAGACTTTCCACATTCTAAGGGTCTCAGAGGGAGTTCTTAATTTCTTAAAGGGACTTTACACGAAGAATCTAAAGTCTCAAAGGGTTGATTTAATTATATTATTACTTTTTTCATAAAGATACTAAGGGTCTTAAAGGAAGTTCTTGATTTCTCAAAGAGATTTTTCACGAAGACACTAAGGATCTCAGAGAGAGTAGATTTTTCAAAAGACTTTCCACATTCTAAGGGTCTCAGAGGGAGTTCTTAATTTCTTAAAGGGACTTTACACGAAGAATCTAAAGTCTCAAAGGGTTGATTTAATTAGATTATTTCTTTTTCATAAAGATACTAAGGGTCTTAAAGGAAGTTCTTGATTTCTCAAAGAGATTTTTCACGAAGACACTAAGGATCTCAAAGAGTAGATTTTTCAAAAGACTTTCCACATTCTAAGGGTCTCAGGGAGTTCTTAATTTCTTAAAGGGACTTTACACGAAGAATCTAAAGTCTCAAAGGGTTGATTTAATTATATTATTACTTTTCATAAAGATACTAAGGGTCTTAAAGGAAGTTCTTCTCAAAGAGATTTTTCACGAAGACACTAAGGATCTCAATGAAAGATTTTTCAAAAGACTTTCCACATTCTAAGGGTCTCAGAGGGAGTTCTTAATTTCTTAAAGGGACTTTACACGAAGAATCTAAAGTCTCAAAGGGTTGATTTAATTATATTATTACTTTTCATAAAGATACTAAGGGTCTTAAAGGAAGTTCTTGATTTCTCAAAGAGATTTTTCACGAAGACACTAAGGATCTCAGAGAGAGTAGATTTTTCAAAAGACTTTCCACATTCTAAGGGTCTCAGAGGGAGTTCTTAATTTCTTAAAGGGACTTTACACGAAGAATCTAAAGTCTCAAAGGGTTGATTTAATTATATTATTACTTTTTCATAAAGATACTAAGGGTCTTAAAGGAAGTTCTTGATTTCTCAAAGAGATTTTTCACGAAGACACTAAGGATAAGTAGATTTTTCAAAAGACTTTCCACATTCTAAGGGTCTCAGAGGGAGTTCTTAATTTCTTAAAGGGACTTTACACGAAGAATCTAAAGTCTCAAAGGGTTGATTTAATTATATTATTACTTTTCATAAAGATACTAAGGGTCTTAAAGGAAGTTCTTGATTTCTCAAAGAGATTTTTCACGAAGACACTAAGGATCTCAGAGAGTAGATTTTTCAAAAGACTTTCCACATTCTAAGGGTCTCAGAGGGAGTTCTTAATTTCTTAAAGGGACTTTACACGAAGAATCTAAAGTCTCAAAGGGTTGATTTAATTATATTATTACTTTTTCATAAAGATACTAAGGGTCTTAAAGGAAGTTCTTGATTTCTCAAAGAGATTTTTCACGAAGACACTAAGGATCTCAGAGAGAGTAGATTTTCAAAAGACTTTCCACATTCTAAGGGTCTCAGAGGGAGTTCTTAATTTCTTAAAGGGACTTTTTACACGAAGAATCTAAAGTTTCAAAGGGTTAATTTTAATTATTTTGCAAATTTTGTATAATAATTGTCACAACTTGTATCAAACTATGTAAATCTTTACACATTCATTCAACTTCAAAATCGTGTACTACATTATAAATATTGTCAAAGGAAAATAATAAACATGACATTGTTCCTTCCTCTGTGGTCCTAAAGTAAAAGTAGGCCGAAGAAATAAAGCTATCCATAATGAAAGAAGGCAGCAAATTCAATGAGTACATGAGCCTTGTAAAGAGTATTTTTCCTCGGTCTTTTATCGTTAAACCAAGTCGTTTGTCCCTATAATGACAAAGATATAAGATTCAAATTATCTAATGGACAAGAATCCATCTGCATTGTATTAAACTCATTCTGTTACTAAATTTGTAATATAAAATTGTAAGGTCCAAAATTGTAAACTTTTTGAAATTTTATGTGTCAGTATCTAATTTACAATATTTTTTATTATAAACTACTCCAAATCTGATGCATCAAATTTATCATCAATCTGATCATTAATTGACGATAATCCCTCTACGTTGTATTAAAATGATTCTGTAACTAAAATTATAATGTAAGATTGCAATATCCTAAATTTTAAACATTTTTCAAATCCAATGCATCAGTGTCTAATTGGCAATTTCCCCCCGTCTTGTATTAAAATCACCATGTAACTAAAATTGTAATATAAAAATGCGATGTCAAAAATTATAAATTTCTCCAGATGTGATGCATCAGTATCTAATTGGCGGGAATTCCTCAACATTGTATTAAAATGTATAACAATTAAAATTGCAATCTCCTTTATTGTATATGTCTCCAAATCTAATGCAATGATGCCTAATTGTCGACAATCTCTCTTGATTGTATTAAAACCATCCTGCAACTAAAACTGTGAGATTGCAATGTCCTAAACTGTAAATTTTTACAAATCTGATGCATCGATACCTAATTGGTGAGATTCCCTCAAAATTATACTAAAATCATCCTGTAAAAGAAATTGTAAAATAAAGATTGCATCAGTAATTGTAATGTAAATTGCAATGTAAGATTATCAGGGGTACAATTAATTATTATTATCGGGGGTACAAAATCTTACAATTATTGGTGAGATTTATTGGGGGAATCCGTCTAAATTGTTCTAAAATCATCAAAGAAAATTGTATAATTTTGCAATATCATAAGTTATAAACTTCTTCCAAATCTGATGCATCAGTACCTTATTGGCGACAATCTTTCTTGATTGTATTAAACTCACCCTGTAAATAAAATTGTAAGATTGCAATGTCTTAAATTGTAAATTTCTTTAAATCTGATGCATCAGCACCTAATTGGCGACAATCTCTCTTGATTGTATTAAAATCACCCTGTAACTAAAATTGTAAGATTGCAATGTCTTAAATTGTAAATTTCTTTAAATCTGATGTATCTGTACCTAATTGGTGAAAATTCTTAAACATCCTCTACACATTGTATTAAAACGCAAAGAAAACTAAAATTGCAATCTCCTTTATTATAAATGCCTATGATAAAATGATAGGAATGATATTTTTCTCTATACTAATTTGCCAAGCCTTTGAATTCATATTTGATACAAATCAATAATTTTATGCTTCTGTTGAGACAGAAGAATTATTGGTTTCAACGGCTAGATATAATGGCAGCTAGTGTGAAAAGCCAACTGCCGTAAAAGCAGTGATTAGACCCTTTTATTTCTTCTTCCATTGTTCGCTGAGGTAGTAGAAAGAAAAGAAACACGAATGGAAACTAGTTATGGTAGCTTCAAATTCGTTACGCTAAGTCTAAACTTTATAACGTTCCTTTAATATATAATTAGGGATCGTAAAACTCAAAAATATCAAAGTCTTTGCAGTGCCTTCTTAGGTATAAAAGTACCGAAAATATTTTAACATATTTCAGGATACTGTAAAAGATAATCACAGTACAAGCAACGTGATTCTTCAGAATTGCCTTTAACAAATTTTGACAGCATGTGAATAGTTTGTATTACTGTACTTACCCTTAACTTATTTATTTTTCATGTAATTAGAAATGTAGTTATTTATTTTTTATAAATTTTGGATATTCTTCAATTCTTTGCACTGGCTAATCCAGAACGTCTTGGAATCTAATTTAAGTTCTCGAAATTTGTATATTCTCATATGCTGTAGAAGATATTATTCTTATCTATGATCACCAGACCGAAAAATTCCCAAATTTGTGTTTCAAATTCCGTCGAGATTTACAAATTGCCCTGTTTTTCCTTAATAATATTTTTAAATTACTGAAAATATAAAAACTCACTTTCTGTCTGTCGAAGACTTTTCTTTTAGGTGGCAATATTTATTTAAATTTATTTTTTTACATGACAGATGCATCATCTTCCATTTAATATATGTGAAAAACGTAACAGAAAGAAATCCTTTGATAAAATTTTCATAAGTAAATACTCCGCGTTCATGTATTATACAGGTGAAAATCTGGAAAATTTCCTCTATATAGTACAGTCTTAATTAATAATCGAAAGTCGACATTCAATTTCATCGTCATGTATGCTATATTCTGTGTGCGTTATCACGTAACAAATCGAGCTACTTAATTTTGTTTTCATATATCAGTGGCATTCATATTCCACTTAACTTATGTATAAGATGAACAACCACCGACATGGGTCGATTCGAGCTACTTTTTGTCATACATCAGTGGGCCTTATGTTTCACATATGTATATGACGAACAACTACTGACGAGGCAGATATGGGATATTTGTTTTTGTCATACATCTGTGAGCCCCGTGTTACATTTTTGTATACCATGAACAACTTCTGACCGGGTTATTCGAGATACTTATTTTTGACCTACATGGGTAAGCTTCGTATTCCGTTAATGTATACGATGAACAAATCCTGACTTGGGCTGACTCGAGTTATTTGTTTTGTCATACATTGGTGGGCCTTATGTTCCACTTATATATACGAACAACCTTATGTTACGAATAACCATCGACGAAGGCTGATTCGAGCTATTTTTTTTTTTTTTTTTTTTTTTATGCTTCTGTGGGCCTCGGGTTCCACTACGATGAACAACTACCGACGAGAGCTGATTTGAACTACTTGTTTTTGTCATACATCTGTGAACCTGGTATTCCATTTATGTATACCATGAATAATCACCGACGAGTGCTGATGCGAATACCTGCTTTTATCCTACATCGGTGGGCCTCATTCCTCCATAGTAATAGTAGGAGGATTGTTCGGAAATAGTATTAGTAGTTGTAGTTCGGAACACGATGAATTCATACTTCTGGTTCCACAGAAGTGTGCATTGTGTCTGCATTCTGTTTGGTTTGGTTTTGTCGCTCTAAAGTCATCTTGTGCACACGTTAGGCTAAACAGACCGGGACTAGTTTAAAGTGGATACCGAACCACTACAAATGTCCATGGTACCGCCGGAACTCGAACCCGAAATGCGTTCTGTAAACTAGAAAGTGGGAATTTTCACTAATTCATTGTCACAAAGTGTGCGTGTGTTCTGGAGTGAACCAGTGTGTCTAACTCTGGTTTTTCCACACAAATGTTGGATTCTAAACAAAGTTCTGGTTCCAGAACCACACAAAGAAATATAAAATCTGTATCATCTTAAAGCTATATTTAAATCTAAACATGGCATCACCATTGGGTCATTCGATTTCCACATTTTTTTCCCTTCTCGCTGAGCTGTAAAAGAGATCAAGTCGTTAATCTGAAACTTTTCTGGACGAATTCGAGCCAAGTTTTTTCTTTTTTCTTCTGGTGGCAAACTTTCTTCTTTCTCGGGGCAAAGGGCGGAGTCGGTTTTAAAGAGTGTGAGGCTTTCTTTCTGGCTTTTAATTCTTGATAACGGTTCTCTGGCTGATTAATTACACCTCCGAGTTGTTGGCTACAAGGGAACAAGCCAGAGTGATTGAATGTCGACAGAGCGGAACATGTTCTGCAGCAATTAGCCTTGGCTTGCGAAATGATTCGTTTCCATTGAACGAATTCCAGTGTTCCTAATGCATTCGGGCGTGGGCGATGAATGCCATGTTATGTTGAACTCCATGTTATGTTTTTGATCTATGAATGTCGAATTTTTGATTTCTGATTTATGTGAACGCTCGTTGACAGATTCATTGGTATTCATTAATGATAATCATTGCTACTGTTTTCTGATTCTACATTCTTCTTTTTTTCGTTTTGATATTAGATTTTTGACCTCGATCAGTCAGTAATGCATTCATTTAGGCAGACATAATGAAGAGGAAAATTAAATTAAATGTTATTCCTCCTTTTCGAGGTTGTAATTAATTTTCGTTTTGCTGTTTTTCATAATAGCGATAACAATTATCCCAGACTGAGTGTTCAAACCGTCTTTTTTTGTACAATGTAACAATGTTTTTTTTTTTTTTACTCCGTGCGTATGAGAATGTATATATAAACAGGGTATTTTTACTTTTTAAAACAATTGACGTGTGTTTACTCATCTTGTGTGAATACTTATAATTTTGTTTCTTACAATAATTTATGTGAGTGTATAGATATTTTGTGTGTATATTTAAAGTAATTTTACTTTTTAAATAATCTACAATCAAATCAATAATCAATAATCAAATCAATAATCTACAATCAAATCAATAATCTACAATCAAATCAATAATCTACAATGAAATAATCTAATTTAAATAATTTGTGTGTATATATTGTGTTTGAATATTTAAGGTAATTCGCTGTATAAAATAATTTATGATTGTATATTTATTTAAGATAATTAGCTTTTATAAAATAATTTTTGCTTGTGTATAAAATAATTTAAGGTAACATAACCGTACTATGTTTGCATATTTCAGGTGATTTGTTTTACAAAACAATTTATGCTTGTGTATGTATTTAAGGAAATTTTGCTTTTTATAATATAATTTAAGTGGGTGTGTACAATATGTGCGTATATCTAGGGTAAACTAAATTTGAAACAATTCGTTGTTCTATTTCATGTAGATTCTAATTTACACGTTCCTAATTTTTATGTGAATACCAATTATCTAGTTATGTGTCTTGCATATTATCTCTTATGTAATATCTTCCTTCTTTTTATATTTCCATTGTTCACAATTTTGGTGCAACTGCTTCTACTGTCTATTTTTTATTAGCTATTACTCTTTTTCTAATTTGTATAATAAAAATTAAACAAGGAAATGCTACCCATTTATCTGAACCTGAATGGCCGAGCGTCTAGCGCTGTGACGCTCGATGCTACAGGTTTTGGGTTCAGTACCGGCTGTGCCATGGATGTTGGTAGTGTTTGGGAATAGACTTTAAGCCTCAGGTCCCGTTCTCTGTAGAGCTTCACGGGGCTCAGCCACAGCTCTAGCCACAGTGATGTGAAGTAGTATAGTAGTAGTAGTCACATTAGACGGTTTAAAGTGGATTCCGAACCATTACAAGCATCCATGCCACGTCGAACCTGGATCCTGCGGTACTAAAGGCCAAAGCACTAGCCAGTTGTCCATCATGCCGCGTTCCATCGTGAGGTTTTTGATTAACATATTTTCAATGAAGGACTTCTTTTATTCGGTTAATATTAACAGGGAGCCTGATGGCCGATTCTCTAGCGTTCAGTATCACAGGTTTCGGGTTCGAGTCCCGGCGGTGCAATACATTTTTATAATGGATTGTAATCCGCTTTAATCCGTAGCGTCTGTCTCATATGACTGTAGAGCGTCACAGAGCCTAGTCAGACTTCTCACCCACATCATTCCCAGACTGTATAAAGACAATTCAGCTCTAGGCACAATGATGTGGTGTAGCAGTAGCATTTATCATTAAAAGCCCTCACTTAAAGAAACGGCCACTCCACATAGCCCATCAGTAGGTAGCTCAAGGAGTAATTAACAGGTATTCTACAAAACCCACGGGTGTTCCACAAAAGAAATGACAGAATTATAGCGGATAAAGCGTTACGAGTGAGACTCCGTCATCTGTCGGAAAGTCATAAATTCCTAGATGCAAGACTAAAAACCGATATCAGACGGAGCGGTAATTCTTCACTCAAGAAAGAAGATTAATGAAACTAAATGCATTTTGATTGCAGAAAACCCGTTTTAAAAGTGACTTTCAAAATTTTATCTGTCGAATCAGATCAGTTCGGTTCCCACGTCGAGTTTGGATTCGATTCAAAAGTTCAGTTCACACGATTTTGATGTTTACTTAGTTCAGTTCACTCCAACATTGGCGTTCAAAATTTTTGTCGAGTCAGAACTTAGCTGTAGATGCGAAAAACAATCGGTTCGGTTCATTCGTCGAGTCCGATACAATTCGTTTTGAGGTTCAGTTCCACAATTTTGATGTTCACTCAGTTCAGTTCACTCCAACATTGGCGTTCAAAATTTTTGTCGAGTCAGAACTTAGCTGTAGATGCGAAAAACTTTCGGTTCGGTTCACTCGTCGAGTTCCGATACAATTCGTTTTGGGGTTCACTCCAGCGATTCAGTTCAACGTCCTAATCAACAAGCAGCTTTACGCATGTGTCGAGTTACTAAATTCGAGTCTCGTGCAAAAATGCAAAAGGAATTCACACTCTTTGAATAGCTTTCCAGAAACCCAGATAATCGCGGGACATTTCGAGTCAAAACAAAAAGAACTATCGTCCTCGGAGTAGACCTTTTTTTCCTGTGTTTTCTTTTTCTGTTTGGAATCCATTATGCGATACTTTAGCCCGCTTTCGCTCACAGACTTTTGCAAAACAAACGAATAAATAAAAAGACGGAGGGCAGTTCGGTTCACTCGTTCAGTTTACACGTTCAGCTTACTCCTCCAACGTACAGATTTGAAACATATTGCAGATCATTCACCGATCCTCGGACGTTGTAATTTGAGCTCCGTTATTTCCCCTTACGAATGAGACACCCATCACCTGTCAGAAGGTCATAAATTCTTAGATGTGAGACTAAAAACCAATATCAAACGGAGCGGTAATTTTCACTCCAGAAAGAAGACAAACGAAACTGTAAGCATTTCTTCCCATTACAGAATCTATCCGCATTACAGAAAACCGGTTTTAAAAGTGGCACTCAAAATTTTTGTCGAATCAGAACTGAGCTGTAGATAGGAAAACTTTCGGTTTGGATGACTCATCGAGTTCCGACTCAATTCGAAGTTTTGACGTTCACACCCGCAATTCAATTCAACGCTGCAATCAACAGACAGCTTTACGCATATGTCATAATTCCTTCGTATCTAAGGATTTATGATCTTCCTTTTGACTAAAAACCGATATCAGACGGAGAGGGAATTCTTCACTCGAAAGAAGACAAACGAAACTGCTTGCATTTCGATTTCTCTTCAAATTACAATAAAAAAAAAAAAAAAAAAAAAAAAAAAAAAAACGATTTTAAAAAGTGGCTTTCATAATTTTAGCTTTCGAGTCAGTGCGGTTCGGTTCACTCTTTCGAGTTTCGATTCGATTTGTTCTGTTCCACAGTTTTGACGTTCACTTCAACAGTTCAGTTCAACGCTCTAATCAGCAGCTTTTACGCGTGTGTCGAGTTAATAAATTCGAATAGGTTTCACATTCTTTGCATAGCTTTCCAGAAATCCAGATAATCGAGAGACATTCGAGTCAAAACAAAAAGGACTTTCCTCCTTGCTAGATTAAAAACCGATACCAAATGGAGCGGTAATTCTCCACTACTTACATTTCGCTTTCTATCCAAATTACAGAAAATCAGTTTCCAAAATGGCGTTCAAAATTTTTGTCTAGTCAGAACGTAGTTGTAGATGCTTAAATTTACGGTATGGTTTACTTTCGGTTCAATTTCGATTCAATTCGAAGTTTTGGCGTTCACTCCCGCAGTTCAGTTCAACGTTCTAATCAACAGGCAGCTTTATGCATATGTCGAGTTAAAATTCGAATCTGGTGCGAAAATGCAAAGGCAATTCACATTCTTCGAATTTTCGCAAGACAGATAATCTCAAGACATTCCGAATCAAAACAAAAAAAACTTTCGTCCTCGCAGTAGGCCCTTTTTTCTGCGTGTGTGTATTCTTTTTCTGTTTGGAATCCATTATGCGATACTTTGGTCCGCTTTCGCTCACAGACTTTTGCAAAAGAAATGAATAAATAAAGTGCCGGCGGAAGAAAATATAAATCTATTTTTCATCCCGCCGGGGAGGCATCACAGTAAGTTATTCGATTGCATTCCTTTCTGGCGCAAGTGACACAAGTACACTTCCGGTTTATTTTTTTTTTTTTTTTTTCCGCCTGAAGTGAACCCTGGGTCCACTTCCGTGTTGTTTGAAAATAGGAAAATCGATTCTGATTTTTTTTTTTTTTTTTTCTCTATCTTAGAGAAAATCCAAAGTGACAGGAAGAATCTCGGACAGTTTTATTTTGAGAATAATCTTGCATAGAAAGAAAAGTATACGCTGGTATCTCTCTATATATGTCCTTAATCCGTAAGAGATCCTTGGACTTGCACTAAAAGGGAATCATACCAAACGTGGTTTTTCCCGGAATTTAAAGAGTTATTATGAGAAATACAATATACAATGTATCGGTGTAAGTCTTTAATCCGCTTCAAATTCTTGTAGATATACCGAAATGGCTGTATACCGAATGAATTTTTGATCATTGGTACCTCTATATATGTTCTTAATCCGTTGAAGATCATTGGTACCTCTATATATGTTTTAATCCGTAGAGGGTCATTGGTACCTCTATATATGTTCTTAATCGTTGAAGGTCGTTGTTCTTAAAGGTCATTGGTACCTATATATGTTCTAATAGGGTCATTGGTCTATATATGTTCTTAATCCGTTGAAGATCCTTGGACTGGCACTAAAAGAGACGCATACCAAATGAGTGTTTTCCATTAGAAATAAAATGATATACGAATAAGGGAATTCATAGAGTTATTATGGGAAATGCAATATACAATGGTACCTCGGTAATTAGTCAGTTTCAGATCCTTGTAGATATATCAAAGAAGCCGTATATACCAAATATCGAAAAAAAGTGGCCAAATAGACCAAAGTGCCTTATATGCCAAATGAATTTTTCCCAGAGAAAAAAAATGATAATCTATTCAAATTTGTTGGAAATAATATATACAGTAGTACCTTGGTATGAATCTTTAATCCGTTTCAGATTCTTGTAGATACTATATACCAAAATGGCTATATACCAAATGAATTTTTTCCATGGAAAAAAAATTATTAATCTATTCAAATTTGTTGGAAATACAATACAATATTGCCTCAGTAGAAGTCCTTACTCCTTTCCAGATCATTAGAGTTATACTTAACTACATGTATACCGAATGAATGTTTTGCTAAGGAAAATGACTAAACCGTTCCCATGTTTTGGAAATATAATATACAGTGGTACCCTGGTATAAGTCCTTGATACGTTTCAGATCCTTGAAGTTATGCCGAATGAATTTTTCCATGCGAAAAGGATTAATCTGTTACCACTAAAAATTGTTATTGTTATTAGTATATTAAAGGTTATATAAAATAATTTAAATACTGAATTAATAGTCCTAATTAACCTCACTTCTGACCCAAAGATAGTGGGAGGAATATCGATTTATTTATACTTGTGGTATTTTCTACAGTCTTACTAGTTTTGATATACGAGCACAATTGCCATCAGGCATCCTGAAAATTTTCCTGTAATGCTTTATTCCTTCTTTTTCGTTGTACAAAGGAATAATTTTAATATATTTTAGCTGTGTCATCCTAGATGAAGTAATTAAAATGTTTAAATTGCTTATAGACACAAGAATTGAAACAACAAATTTTTTGCACAAATTATTTTACTTGTATTGCAGTTATCATGCCAAATGAATAAGATGCACTAGAGGCTCAACTAAATTTCCGGTTTCACACATGAATGGCGCTAATCCACGTATTGTGTACATACATGCCAGAAGTTTTGTTTATTTAATTATTTATTTTTTATGGATTAGACATGTGTCAAAAATAATCAGTCGTAATACAAACAGATATCACAACGCAAATATATTTTTTTAACAATGATGTTTAGCCAATTGCGGGATTGTGCCAATTTGCGGGAAGCTTTGCCTTTTTGCATTAACCTTAAAAAAATGCAGCTAAAACACATGATTTTCTACAGCTGAAGTACATGGAGGCCTACGACGAACATGCTCCATCGCAAAGTACCTGTAAAGAGTGGTTTAAACGCTTCAGAAGTGACGATTCCGACACTGCGGTAAGGTGCGTGAATTGCTGAAACTGGACGGAATTGTCATTGGGCATCACTACCAACAACAACTTATCAATTTGAACAGAGATTGCATGAGAAACTGCCAGAATGGGACACGAGACACCAATGAATGATATTTTTGCACGACAACGCTCATTGCCATCTCACTTCCATCGTATAGGACACATCAAAACACTGAAATAAGCTCTGCTACCTCACCCTGCAGTGTTCGCCAGACCTGGCCCCTTCTGATCATCACTTGCTCTTTTGTTGATGGCCCATGGATTGGCTAGGCCGACCACTACTACTGGGTATCACTACCGATAATAACTAATCAATTTGAACCAACAATTTCTCGAAAATGTCCACTGTGTGACACGAACGATTGATATTGCTGTACGACAACGCTCCGTGTCATCTCACTTCCGTCATCCAGGACATATTAGAGAGTTTTTGCATACCGTATTTTGGACGTCCGTTAGTTTTTCTCCCTAGCACGCATGCTCATAGGAAATTGCGCATGCGTGTCTGTAATAAGGTTTCCTATGAGCATGCGTTATAGGGAGAAAAGCTAACGGACGTCCAAAATACGGTATGCAAAAACTCTCTATTAAAACACTGAAATGGGATATGTTACCGTATTCGCCAAACCTGACCCCTTCTGATTATCACTTGTTCCTGTCGATGCTCATGGATTGGCTGGACTATTTTAAAGAAGTGGCCAATTTTGAAGAATTGAAATATTAATTGGATAAATGGTTTCGGTCCAAAGACGCGTCGTTTTATTGTCGCAGTACTGCTGTATTGTATTGGGGCCTGATGGCCGAATGACTAACGCTCTGGCGCCCGATGCCACAGGTTTCGGATTCGAATACCGGCGGTGCCATGGATGTTTGTAGTGGTCCGGAATCCACTTTAAATCGTAGGACCCGGTCTAATATGATTGTAGAGCGTTGTCCCTCATCATGCGTTCATTCAATTTCAGCCACATCATTCCCAAACTGTAAAGGGGCAACTCAGCTCTAGATACAGTGTTGTTGTGTGGAGTAGGAGGAGTAGTAGTAGTATTCATGTATTGCCAGAGAGATGGCAAAATGTGAAATTAGTGAGGGGAGATACTTTGAATGAACAATTTTTTGTATTTCTCTTAAAATTTCCATTTTTTTTTTTTTTTTTTTTGCGCTGAAAATTTAGTTGCTCACCTAGCAATTATTAAAAATTTTTACTTGCTTGCAAATTGATTACTTGATTACTTGCAATATAATTGCATAAAATACGCAATACGCTTTTAATAGAATGTTCCCAGAATAACTCTATATTAACAGTTGTCAAAGGACATTTATTACAGAATGTCTTGTGGCATGTTCTTCGTGGATGGATTATTTCAGCCACACCCCCGTGGAATCAGTATTAGTATTAAAAAGCCCTGATCAAGTTCGTCTCCTGACTTGAATCCCTCTCCCTCCCATCCGAAATCCCAGGGGAGGTCTCCATCCGATAAAAACTATTCTCTGGAGTTCCACACATTTACTTTATCTCCCACCCCCGCGCCACTCCCGCATCCTTCCAACTTCTGGAAGCGGTCCTTCCGAGAAATCCCAGGGGCTTACAGCGACTTCGAACTGGCGGCCAGAAAAACCGAACCGAAAAAGATTCGATTTTCTTAATGTTCGTGCTTTCGTAAAAATTGAGGTCTTCTTCTTCTTCACCCTCTAACCCCACCCCTTTTTAGTAGTAGTATTTCTTGTAGCTCTACCCCCTCCTCAATTCACTTGACTTCCTTTAAGTTTAAAAAAAAAAGGAATGCAGAGAGGGTGGAAGAGAGGGAGGGGGTGTTTGGAATCCCTTCATACATAAATAACGATGATTCACATTATTAGTTCCATTGCTTCCCTTCTCTTTACTTTTCATCTCCTGTTTTCGCACACCCTCATCCTGCCCCCTTTCTCTCTCTCTTCACTTCAGGTTTTTTTTTTTTTTATCTCCATGTTATTTCCAGTTAAAAACATTGTTAGCTCGCGGGGTTACGGTTTCAATGTTTTTGTTTCAGCAATGCCTTTCTTGGTGAATTCACCTATGATATATATATATATATATATTTCTGTTTCTTAATCTTTAAAGTTGACTGGCTGCATTAGATTCGCCGTAGGGGGGCACTTTTTCTCACACCCAGTGGGGAATTGCCCCCCACCCCACCCCCACCCTCGCACCCACTCCCCATTCAATCTAGCTACTGAACGAAATGCCTTTGATGGCTCAGGGCCTTAGATATAAATAACAATTTTGCCCTATCAGCGGTATTTTTTTCTCTTTTCTTTTCTTTCTTTCTTTTTACATTTTATTTTGTCGGGTAAAAACTGTTTTTGAAATCTCTTTTACGAAACTGTGACAGTGGTAAAAAGCGAACAATTGTTTGAATTGTTCACCATTAACCAGTGGAATCGATTATATGAGTGTACAGACAGGCACGGATATATGTATCCGTCTATAACACGGATGTTTAAAAACGCGGTTTCACTCTAATATAAATTTATTGGCAGAAATATAGTACATCTATAGCACGGCATTCATTCAAAGTTTAATAAATTTACATTTCAAGAATTGGAGAGAATTCTCCTGTAACGACATTCCTACCGCAAACATGTAAATAATTTTTCATATATTGACATCCAAGTAATTCATATAGCATGGATTCCTGCACGAAATCGATCTAATAATCGAAAAACCTAACGATAATTCGTGTGTTAACACGATAATTCGTGTTTTTGCTGTAACATGTACAAAAACCAAGAAAATAGCTTAAAAACCGTCATTCATAGTATATGAATCAACAGGTAAGCTACATATAATATATGTTCTGAAAAAAGACTATACACACACACACACACACACACACACATATATATATATAGAGAGAGAGAGAAAGAGAGAGAGAGATTCAAGATTTAGGTCTAC
Source organism: Caerostris extrusa (assembly GCA_021605095.1). Classification (NCBI taxonomy): domain Eukaryota; kingdom Metazoa; phylum Arthropoda; class Arachnida; order Araneae; family Araneidae; genus Caerostris; species Caerostris extrusa. The sequence continues at coordinate 28,252 of BPLR01007265.1, forward strand.
TTTTCGTACATTCAAGATAGTAGACCTAAATTTTTAGATCTAATGAATGCCTAAGATTTAGGCATTCATTAGATTCAAGATTTAGGTCTACTTTTCAAAAATTGGAGAAAATTCCCTTGTTACGATTAACAGAATTCCTGCAACAAATATGTAAAACATTTTTCATATGTAGACATTCAAATACGTATAGCATGAATTCCTTAGCATCGATATACTGATTGAAAAACTTTGTATAAGACGATAATTTTGCTGTGTTTTTGCTTTAGAATAAACAACCGTCATTCCGTCATTCATATTATATATACACTCATGTCCATAAATTAAGGATAATTCAGAATCACACAGAAATTGAACTCTAAAATAAAAATTTCACCTGTAGAATTATCACACACATCTTGAAGAAGAATATGCAAATTACAGGAAACCACCAGACGGCGCGGATAGTACGTCACAATGACGAGAGTGTAAGAGAGAGGGGTATATAAGGAATAGTGGCAAAGAAGTAAAATTGTTCACAAAGTGCTCTTTTAGTGCAATAACCGCATAGTTATGGCACAAAGGAAGCATTTGGATGATTTTTTACGTGGTAGAATTATCGGACGACTGGAATGTGGACGTACCCAGCTGGAAGTATCCGAGGAACTTGGAATCGCCCAGAGTGTCATCTCCAGGTTTTGGCAACGATTCCAAGATGATGGTAATGTGAGTAGATGTTACAGCACAGGTCGCCCCGAGTTACAACGCCGAATGAGGACCGGTATTTAGCAGTTACTGCCAAAAGAAACAGACGGGAGCACAGCATCAGACCTGTCTCGTCAGCTCTCTTCAGCTACCGGTACGACAGTTTCAAGGCAGACTGTGTACAGACGCTTAGGGCACTTTGGTCTATATGCTCGTAGGCCTGTCAGATGTGTTCCACTTACCGCAACTCACTGTCGCCTGCGATTAACCTGAGTAGAGAGCATGCATTGTGGACACCGCAACAGTGGTCTTCTGTGATGTTTTCCGACAAGTCCAGGTTTAGTTTGCAGTCTGATTCTCGCCGGACTTTCATATGGAGAGCGCCAGGTACCCGTTACCACCAAGAGAACACCATTGAACGACACCGTTACGGTGGTGCAGGATGGCTCGTTTGGGGAGAAATTATTCTTGGTTCCAGATCTGACCTGCATGTTCAGAGTGTAACGATGACAGGCCACATCTATCGGGATGTCATTCTGGAACAACATGTACGTTTGTTTCGGGGCGCCATAGGTGCTGAATTTCTGTTTATGGATGACAACGCCCGTCCTCACCGTACAAACATTGTAGACGAATGCCTTCAATTGGAGGATATCACCCGTATGGATTGGCCAGCATACTCACCGGACTTGAATCCAGTAGAGCATGTGTAGGATATGTTTGGCCGACGAATTGCAGCCTGTCAACCCCCTCCCACCTGTCAACAGGAACTTCGGAGGGCATTGCTTGATGAGTGGTGTAATATTCCTCAAGATTAGATTGATAATTTGATACTCAGCATGCCTAGGCGTTGTAAGGCCTATATTGCATCGTCCGGGAGACATACTTCCTATCAACCATCATACTAACCATGTTATACTGTTTTTGTAAATAGGTTCTTTTTTGAAATTTGCTCCAGGGAGTAAAAATCGCAATTTTTATTAATTATGTCAAACATATAGCATCTTTTTTGCTCTTTACCTTTTGTTTAATAAATAGACTTTGCAAATAAGTCAAATTTGTTTTGCTTCTGTCTCTTTCTTTGCCTGAACTTCATTATCCTTAATTTATGGATATGAGTATATATATATATATATAATCTTGTTTAATGCCACAACAGCCCCATGGTGGACTAAGACCTTCTGCCTACTGGTAGCTTCCGAAACATGAGACGTTTTCTTTTTTACGGGGTAGGATTGTCAAGCTTACGCCCAATGCCCTACAGCCACATTAGACCGGCAGCTGCCATTTAAAGTGGATTCTGGACCACTACAAAGATGCACAGCGCCGCCGGAACTCGAAACCTGTTGAACCAAGTTCCAATCAAAATTGTAAAAGCTAATTTCTATAGTAGCAGAAGAAATATAAGGTAGAAATCAAGTATATACAGGAAATAAACAAAAGCTATAATTATGTTATCTTGAAAATAGCTTTATCAATGAATACACATACATATACGTACTTGTCTAATTAAATTTTGATAAAATGATTTTAATAATGATTAAGCCAGGAGATTAACAATAACTGATAAAAAAAATAATAATACATTTATTTGCTATATTTTTTATTTTATTTTAATTTTTAATCATTTTGCGAAAAACTACTTATATTTCCCTTCTATTAAAAAAAAAAACATGTCATTGAAGTCTTTGCAAAACCTTTCCACTATTATACATTAAATAACCATTAACTTTTAATCATTTTATGTAAAATTACTTGTACTTCTCATTCTATAAAACATCATGTTATTGAAGTCTTTGTCTTTAATTTAGTGTAGATCCTTCCAACAACAACATGTCTTTACAAGAAACGGCAAACAGCTACTGATTGCTCCTGATCTGTCTTACAAAATCCCAAAATACATATTGTCATCATTTGGGGCTGTTAAATCTAATGATGCCGTGCCGAAGAAAAATATCTTGCAGGATCTAAAACGCATATAATACATGAATAGAAACCATTAATACAGATGGCTTCTTTCTTCATACGAATCCGATAGCTTTGGCACGATCTGATAAAAGCCATCTAGATGGCCAGCAAAACTAAATGGCCCATTTTTAAGTTTATTCTATTATACCTCATCGTGCTTATTAGTTCACAGCTGTAACAGAAGTCTCGTGGCCATCCGCCATTTTTCAATCGACCCAGTGCAGTTTCCGTTGATTGTTTTTCATTACGACAGAATGGCAACGCCTGCCGTGATTGCCATTTTGTTTCTTGCAAATGGCATATATCTTCTTCTTTTTTCTTTTTCTTTGTTTTTTTTTTTTTTTTTTTTACTTGCTCATTGTTGTTCCGTTTTTATTCGAAGGATAACTTTTTACACAAATGAGATCGTCAATTTTCTTCTTTTTTAAACGGTTAATCAATTCTTTGCTTGGTCTTCTCGAATTGAATTATTCTGTAATTTGATAGGGACGGATGGGCCTTCGATTATTCGGCAAGAAAAGCAGCTGCCGCAGACGTTTGGATTCCGATTAAGAAAGGAATACAATAATCGATTGCAGCTGCTTCTTGGCACCGGAATTCGCGTTCCCGGAGTTATTTTACACTTTTCAACGCCGTGTAGAAATTTTGTCATGCGATTGATTGATTCTATAACTAATTTTAAAGATCAAAAGATCGATAGGTTTCTATTTTTTTTAATTCTTCCGATCTTTCTTCACTATTTTATTGTCATTCGAATTCTTTAAGGAATTTGTAAATGATTTAACTGGCAGCTTTATTCATTATATCTTCGCAAAAAAACATTTGTCATTGGCTTAAAATTGAATTTACATTTATTTCTCGAATTTACTTATTGAATTTTCATTTATTTATTTTTTTTTTGTAAGCGATATGAATATAATGATCGTGGAGGAAAAGTTAAATTGTAAAATATGTATGACCATGTATTTAAATTGGGGTTTGATGGTCGAATGCCTAACGCTCTGGTGCTCGGTCCCACAGATTTCGATCCGTAGTCCCGGCGGTTCCATGGATGTTTGTTGTGGTTCGGAATCTACTTTAAACCGTAGGTCCCGGTCTGATATGGCTGTATAACGTTCGGCGTAGTGTTGACACAAAAAGGAAACATCTCCATCTAAAAATCTGCCATCAGACAGATGGCTTTGGTCCACCATGGGGCTGTTTGCGCCACTGATGATGATGATGATGGTGTATGTAAATTAACAAAATCAAAAAATTTCCATATTAAATCTACATACAGAGGGATTATAATAAGTTCTACTTTATTAAAAATAGATTTTATAAAAATGTCATTCTATAACTCAACTGGTTAAAAGTTAAAGACAGTTGTGCCGTTATTCTTTGGTTTGGTTTTTGGTTTGGTTAATTTAACATGGATTCGCCATGCCACCGCCGGAATTCCAACCTTTTGGTACCAAAGGCCAGGCTTTTGAATTCTTTGGTTTGGTTTGTCGATCTACGGTCATTTTGTGTACACCTTGGGCTAATTAGACGGAGACCTACAGTTTAACATGGATTCCGAACCAGTAACAAATATCCATGCCACCTGCCAGTATTCCAACATGAAGCCTGTGGTACCTGCTTCTTCGCACCGAAATTTGCGTTCCCGGAGTTATTTTACACTTTTCACCCCGTGTAGAAACCCCATTGTTGTCATACAATTGATTGATTCGATAACTAACTTTAAAGACCAAAAGATCGATAGGTTTTTTCCGACCTTTCTTCACTAATTCGAATTCTTTAAGGAATTTGTAAATGATTTAACGGACAGCTCTATTCATTATATCTTCGCAAAAAACATTTGTCATTGGTTTAAAATTGAATTTTCATTTATTTCTCGAATTTACTTATTGAATTTTCATTTATTTCTCGAATTTACTTATTGAATTTTCATTTATTTTTCAAATTTACTTATTGAATTTTCATTTATTATTATTATTATTTTTTTTTGTAAGCGATATGAAAATAATGATCATGGAGGAAAAGTTAAATTGTAAAATATATATGACCATGTATTTAAATTGGGCCTGATGGTCGAGTGATTAGGGCTCGGTGCCACAGGATTTCGGGACCGTAGTCATTGCGGTTCCATGGATGTTTGTTATGGTTCGAAATGCACTTTAAACCGTAGATCTCGGTCTAATATGGCTATAGTTGGTTGTAGTGCTGACAACCCTACCCCACAAAAAGAAAAGATCCCCTATCTGGAAATCTGCCTGCAGGCAGAAGGCCTTAGCCCACCATGATGCTGTTGCGTCACTAATGATGATGATAATGTATTTAAACTAACAAAATTAAATAATTTTCTATATTAAATTTTTACATACCCCGTAATTACGAAGAATTCTATTTTATTAAAAATAGATTATAAGATATTTTTTAATAATTTGGCCAAATTCGACCGGGAATTACAGCTGGATTAACATGGATTCCGAACCAGTAACAAAAATCCATGTCACCGCCAGGATTCCAACCTGAAGCTTATGGTACCAAAGGCCAGGCTACCGTAATTCTATTGTTCTTATGACTAATCCCCCTGATGCAGGAAAGCCTACACCAGGTCCAGGCGACTGGTCCATGTCTAAGGGTAATAAGCAGTTTAATTTTAGTGAGAAACCACGAGAGCTGAAGGCTGTCTAAACCTCAAGACAACTGTTTACGATTCTATTAGACCAGGACCTACAGTTTAAAGTGGATTCCGAACCACTACAAACATCAATGCCACCGTCAGGATTCGAAACTGAAATTTGTGATATCAAAGGCCAGGTTATCGTAGTTCTGTTGCTGTTGTGACTAATCCACCTGGTGAAGGCTTTCTCACACCAGGTCCAATACAGTCAGCCGTAGGCGATTGGTCGATGGCTAAGGGTAATATGCAGATTCACTTTTAGCGAGGAACCACATAGGCTGAATGGCTGACAAAACCTCAAGACAACGCCCTGCGATCCTATTAGACCAGGGCCTACGGTGTAAAGTGTATTCTGAGCCATTACAATCATTCATGCCACCACCAGGAGTAGAACCTGAAGCCTGTGGATCAAAGGTCAGAGATCTAGCCGATTGACCACCAGGTCGTTTAGTCTACAAGGATATTAGATTAAAGAAACATTTCTTTAACTTTTTTCGTTATGTCTCCATTTAATCAAGCTGAAGAACTTTTTAAAGAATCAAAAATAATTATTTTGTGTAGCTACTGTAATAATAACCAAACGATCACAAAATTCAAATTATCTAAGAAAAATTTTCTGTAGAAACAAACAAAATAATTTTGCTTAATAATTATAATTAAAAACATGCGTATTTTTTTGTAAAATTTATTAGAAAACTGGGATCTTTTATTATCAAACAACAAAAATTAACATCACAAACAATTCTTTACAAATTACGTGAAAAAAAAAAAAAACAAAGGCCAGAGGGCTAACCAACTGGCCATCAGGTTGCCTTAATTCTTTGGAGTAAGATGTTATGAGCTCAATTCCAATTAATTCAGATATAGACGAATCGGAATCAGAGATATCATACCGTAATAACACAGTACGTAATAAATTGAACATTTCCATAATATTAATATTTAAATTTTTTGTATAATTTGTTGTTTGATAATTTTTTATTTAATGTTGTGTAATTTGTTAAAATCTTGTAGAAAGATTAGATGAAATGATTATCTATTTGTACTTTTTCCACATTTTCCGTACCACAAAAAGCTTGATAAAAAGAATATTATATTGATACTTGTTATCTAATATTTGTCACTATAAGTAAGGGGAAAAAATAGATGTGTCTCGAATAAGCATTTGACATACAATAAACCAAATTGTATCTTTTGGTGTTATAAATCTATCCATTGATTTATCATTCTGTGAAAAAGAAGTGCAATCATTTTCGTTCTTCTTTATGTATGACAGAGTATATATGTCACATAATAGAAAACTCATCTTTCACAGCTATGATTTTCTTTTTTTTTTTTGCGATTAGAGGTTTCTTATACATCAATTATGTTCACATCGTCTTTCTTTAATTCACTGAAGAATTATTAAAGGAAACGGACAGGGTTAATTGTTTTCATATTTTGGAAAAAAAAGAAATTTATTGGAACTGCTACTTAACAAAATATGACGAATAAATACTGCATTTAGTAGATACAGTCATAGAAGATGATTGTATCTACTAAAGATCTACATATGATTCCTTTTTATTTTTATTTTTATATATACACACTCGCGACCAAAACTAAAGTTACAAACACATTTATTTACACATGCAGCAAACACATTTACATATCCATACATTTATTTTGGGACGCCATTGTATATATAAATATATAATCATAAAGTGACTAAAAGTCAGTTTTGCATTAAAAATCTAAGCTAATATCGTGTCGGATGTGTATTCGTGTGTGAAGTGCAGCAAGTGACAGGTTTTGGACTCAACAAGTCGTCGGAAGTTTCAGCAGGAATAGTGGTTCGGAATCCTCGATAGACGTCCAGGTAATTGTGAATAGCGTTGATGGTGCAGCTGATTCTAGTCACGAACAGACCTAGTGTCTCGATGATGTCTCATAAATGCTCGATGGGATTGCCAACCAGTCGGGCGATCTACAGGTGGCAAAGATCATGGGATAATTGTCCAGAATTTTCAAATCAATCGCGAACAGTATAAATGCGCAGTGACATGTCGCATTGTCATTTCTGTTCCCATCGTTATTCATTGGGTTTGACGTGATGAATGACTGCAAGTGATCTCCAAGTTAGCTGGAGAACTAGACGCATGGGTCATGCCATTTCCAGGCAATGTTCAGTCCAACATTCCCAGACCAGAGGACCAAGTGTGCCGAGAGTATGAAAAATCAGGCATAACACACCATTAGCGCAGTGGTCCACCGCCTGCAGCTTGAACAGTGACCGGCGACGTCTGGGTCCAGTCGTAACTTCTAACAGACAAGCAACACGGCGTCAACCCTACCATCAGCTCTTACCAACTGAAATCGGGACTTGTCTGGACCAGGCCACTGTTTTCCATTCATTCTAGGGCCAAGACCGACTAGTGCCTTACGTGCCCACGAGAGTCGCTTGCAAGCGATGTCGTTCTGTCAGTAAAGGCATATCGAGTCGGTCCCTAGAGGAATGGAATGGCCCGATGAGTCACGATTTCAGTTGGCACAGTGATGGTACAGACAAGTGTTGCGCAGACTCCCGAAGCCATGGATTTCAAACGGTTATTTGAGGCACTGTTGCTGGTGGTGGCTCCGAATGGTACGGCTGTTTTTCATGGCGTGGCCGGTCTCTGGTCGACTGGACCGAACAGGCTTATGTTCAGCTACGATCACTTGCAGCCATTCATGGACTGGGATGTACCCAAACTTGAAATTTTGTGGATGACAATGCGCCATGTCACACGGGCTTGACAACTGTTCGGGAATGTTTTGAAGAACATTCTGGACAATGGCAACGATGCGTCTAGCTCCAACTAACATTCCCGTTCAAGAGTCTGACATGAATTCCATCGTCATTTGGGACATCATCAGTCTGTTCGTGCCCAAAATCCTGCTCCATCAAAGCTTGAACAGATTATGGACGTCTATCGAGACAGCATGGCGCAATATTCCTGCAGAAGACTTCCAACGACGATGAGTCCATGCCATCGAAAATTTGCATATTGCGTAAAGGAGGGCCGTCACGATATTAAGAGGTATCCCATGACTTTTGTCACTTCAGTATATATATATATATAAGGTATATGATAAGGTTTTAATGGTATTGATAGAACAAAATTAAGGATGATGACTATTGTATACTACATTCCATTTTTCTTTGTTTTCTTATTCTCAAAGATTTTCAACCCTCTGTGGAATAATAATGTATAATAAAGAATAAAAAAATCAAGAAAAATTGATATATTTTTTTCTATGTATGTGATCCATCGTTGGATCCTTTGAATCTTTTCTTAAGCAAAGGTCTTTGAATCCAGAATGAAACTAGTTTGGACGTTTACTAAATCTCTGTTCCAAAGTCTATGTCTGTATTTCTGCATTGTCATCAGAATTTTTCTGATTGTTTTATCTTTCCAGGCGCTGTTATTACAAGTTGTTTAGGCATTGTTGGAATGGCAGTTATCTGCATCCATCCAATTGGTTAAGATTTTGACCTAATGGAATTGTATTCCAAACAAAGATCGTATACCAAACAAAGATCGTATACCCAAACAAAGCATTTCGTTTCCAAACAGGACGTATATAAAGTTGAACTTATTCCAAAGATGTATACCGAGATACATATTTCGCTTCAATCAGGACGTATATAAAGCTGGATTTATTCCAAAGATGAATACTGAGATATCACAGTATTTAAATTAATTGAAGCTTTTTATTTTTTCCTTTCATGGGTGGGGGTTAATGGTATCGACAGAACAACCTTAAGGATAATGACTATTGTATATATTGTATGCATTCCATTCTTCTTTGCTTTCTGATTCTCAAAGAATTCCAACTCTCTGAGGAATAATAATGTAGAATAAAGAATAAAAGATTCAAGGAAAGTTGATAAACCTTTTCTATGTATGTAATCCATCATTGGACCTTTGAATCCTTTGAACACTTGAATCAAATTCTTAAGCAAAGGCCAAAGCAAAAGATCACTTTTATTTCAAGAAACTCCAAACAAAAGGGCCAGAAAGAAGCGCAAATTGCTGTGTATGTGCGAAAAAAAAAAAAAGAAAGTCAATAACCCTTTCCAAAAGAGAAAAAAAAAAAAAAAAAAAGAAAAGGCGAGTTCTGGCCACTTCGAAGAACAGGTTTTTTCTTTATGGCATTCCTCCCCCCTCTGCGCTGACCAACCACTGGCCTTATTTCTTGGCGGAAATCGCTCCCTTATCAAAAATCTAACTCCTCTGATTTGCAATAATTTGAACGCAGAACTTTTCCCCCGGTTGTTTATAAATGGTCGATTTTGAGAAAACCAGTTCGGTTGTAAAGTATCTTTCGGGGCAAGCGAAGAGGCGGTTCGGTTCCGAAATTGCGTCTGCCGGTGTGGAGGAGGCGTGTGGCGTTGGGGATAATGATATTGGGGTGAAGACCTTGCGTGCTTGGGTTCGATACAAGAAATCTGTAAATGAAACAGTTTTGCATTCGTTTTTTTCTTTTTTTTTAACGCCGGTGCCGGTTAGTTGACTTGTGATTATTCACAACTGATGCGGAAAATTTGTTCTAAATTCAACATTTTTTTTTTCTTCCTAATGCAGCTGGTAAATACTTAGACTGGGATCTTTTATGCCACAAGGCCTGCACCGACATTACTCATTTAGCACTACCCAGGGGGCGCGTGTAACTTGAAGATAAGCTACGGACGCAGAGTAACACTACCCCCGTAACGCTCTACGATCCTATTATACCAGTACCTACGGTTTAAAGTGGACTCCGAACCACTTACAAACATCCATGCTACCACCAGGATTCGAACCCGAAACTTGTGGTACCGAGCGCCAGAGCACTAGTACTCGACCATCAGGCCTATCTAAATTCAACATTATCCAGGAAATATTACAGGAATGGGGTTGTTACATTACACCAAAATGGAAATGTATCTACGTATGACGGTAAAGCCAAACACTAATATTAAGTGTTCGTATAAGTATTGTACAATGATATTCATTATAATGGTATCGATAATATGTGTACTAGACACATAAGTTGCAAATTAAAAGATTGCTCTTTTACAAAGTTAAACTAAAAGGATACAGCAGGCTAGAAAATCGCTCTGGCGCTCGGTACCACAGGTTTCAGGTTCGAGTTTGCCATAGATTTCGGTGCCATCGATGCTTGTAGTGGTTCAGATTCCACTTTTTAGTCCCTATCTAATATGAGTCTAATATAGTGCGTTCGGCGTATTCTGACAACTCTACCCGGTAAAAAGAACACATCTGTCTCGAAAACCGCTAATGGGTAGAAGACATTTGCCCACCATGGGGCCTGTGCACCAATGAAGAAGAAGAACAACAAAAATTAGCATTTAATGTTAAATTAAGAAAGTCTTTTTTTTTTTTAAGTAACTCCCCGAAATCTTTTAACGACTTTCCTTCTTTAAGAACCGCTGCTGTAAATGACTAAATGAAAGGTAGGTCCAATATGAAGAAAAATCAATATTCTTACTTTTATGTTCAGATGAGGGTGGTCGCTGGACATGACGACTCTTTCGTCTCAATCTCAGTTTCATTTGTAAAAACTATGGCAGGCATTTGCCGAATCATAGTCTTAGTGCAACTTGAATGCTGATGCTACTTTGGCAAAAATACTATAAATTCTTATTGTTATTTTTCCTGCTAATAGCATAGGGTGAGTGACTAGAATGTTGATTAGCGCTCTGCCGGTCGGTGCCACAGGTTTTGTGTTCGACTTCCAGGCTGTGCCATGGATGTTTGTAGTGGTTCGAAATCCACTTACAAATCGAAGGTCCGGTCTAATATGACTGTTGTTGATTGTAAGGCTGACACTCCTATTCCGTTAAACAGGAAACATGTCTCGAAATCTGTCAGCAGGCAGACGGAGCTTTTTGATTTGACGGAGCTTGAGCCAATGAAGAAGAGGTTAGTACCATAAACATTTACTCAAAAATTGAGTAAAAGTTAAGGCCTACAGGTTTGGTTTGTCTCTCCACGGTCGTTTTATGCACACTCTATGCTAATCAGACCGGGGCGTACAGTTTTAGGCGGCCTACTGGCCAAGTGGCTAGCGCTCTGACGTTTGGTATGACAGGCTACATGTTCGAATCCTGGCGGTTGCATGGATGTTTGTGAGTGGTTTGGAATCCACTTTAAACTGCAGGTCCCGGTCCGTTTACCCTTCATGTGCACAAGATGATAGTAGAGCGACAAAAACCAAACCAAATTTATAGTTTAACGTGGTCTCCGAACCACTCACAAACATCCACGTCAGAGCCAGGATTCGAATCTGAAGTCTATCTCTGGCTAAGGTCAGAGCGCTAGCCCATTGGCCATCAAGCGCATAGTCAACAGGAGGCACTGTTGATTTCTTATAGAAGTACACGGATATTGCATTAATTTGTAAAATTCTCGAACTGTAATAATGCTACTCGATTAATCGTAATGCTCCCCCTCCTTTTTGTTGTAATCTTAAAAGGAACATACATATTAAGTTAAATTCGATGTGTTTTTTACATTAATACGAATAAGTTATCTAGACATTTTCTTTCTTATATTAGTTTAAAGAAACATTTCTTAAACTTTTTCCGTTATGCCACAATTTAATCAAGCCAAAGAAAATTTTTAAAGAAGCTAAAAATAATTCTCTTGTACAGTTACCGTAATAATAAACAAATGATTACAAAATTCAAACATTCTAAAGAAAACTTGGTATAGAAACAAAAAAAAAAATTTTCTAAATAATTATGATTAAAAACATGCGCCTTTTTTTTTTTTTTTGGAAAATTTATTAAAATCAGAATCATTCATTATCAAACAACAAAATTAACATCTCAAACAATTCTTTACAAATTACGTGAAAAAAAAAACAACAAATATTTGTACAGAATTATATTTTATGAGCGCAGACAGCGAGTTCTTACTTTCGTGTACAGTGCGATCGCAAGGCACGCCGGGAAATTCCTTTGTCCGCTATTATCGAATCAGCGCGCTTTTTTTTTCACCATACTCTGGCCTTAACACGCCACGCTTTAAAAGAAAGTCGAAAATTTAAATAATTGCTCCTCCATTGCTTCATTAAATATGCCGCTTAAAGCACTTTTTTTTTCTTTTTTTATTAATCAAATGTCCACCCTATCTGATGAAACCTCCATATTACATAATTTCTTCAAGATATAAAATTTTTTTTTCCTTTCCTTTAACTTTATTCTTAATAAAAAAGAAGTTAAAAAGAAAAAAAAAAAAAAAAAAAAAATTAAAAAGAAGTACACCTTTTCGTTCCGACTAAACAAATATTTGAAAGAAGGCCCGCGTTAAAATAAAGGGAGAATTTACGAACACTTATTATCTTTTGAATGCAAATTAAGAACATAGAGCAGTACTTTTTCTTCTACTGCGAAGAGCAGAGAAAAATTGCATTAGCATATATTTGGGGAATATAAAATTCATTTTTTCGCCTGCTTTTCTGCTACAAGGGGGTGAGGGGAAGGTGTAATGACCTTTGATGTGCAGCCATGGAGTAGTTACGTCATTAACGGGCGAACGGGGGAAGGGAGGTAGACCTGTGGAAAAGCCCCGAAAAAATGATTTTCCCGCTCAGTGAGAAGGCAGTAAATTGAAAAATCAATGGAGGTTTACTCCACATCCCCTTTTCCTCGAACACACGTAATTCGAGAGTTATTTCGTAGCTGAAAAGTTGTATTCTTTTTTCTGGGACTCCATTTTGTATTGTTGTCTTTATGGTCGTCGAAGTCTGAATCTGTGATCCTTTTTTGCGCCATGTACTACTGATAAGTTGAAATGAAGTTGGTGATTCACAACGGGGTTATCCGTTCTATTTTCTATTTTCATTGAAGTTCTTTCTGGGATCGTTTTTTGTGTTCAAAATCAGTGATACTTTTAATTGACATTTGCAATGTAATATGTAATTTGCGAAATCCATTTTGTATTGCTGTCTATTTCACCTTGGTTTATTTATTATTGATCTTTATGCCATAAATAGTAATCTCAAATGCCTTGTTCACCAGCTTTGCCTTTTATAAGCTTTTTGACATGACTCATAATCTTTTCCTTCCATATAGTTATTCTTTTAAGTTAGATCTTTAATTGTTGTTGTTTTGTATTGTTGTTTTTTATAGTCGTCGAAGTCTGATCTGTGATCTTTTTTTTGTGTCATGACCAGTGATAATTTGAAATGAGTCGGGAAATCGGTGATTCACGACAAGGTGAAACACATTTTCCGTAGGTCTATTTTTGTATGAAAAATCAGACAAAATCGTATTCCAGAAGTTTGAGTTTGATTTATTTATAATTAGTGATCTTAAAATATGAATCTGGGATTCATCATTAGTGATGCCTTGCAACTGAAAATTTTATTAATATTTTCCCTTCATCTTTTAAATCTATTTTGTATTGCTGTTTATATCACTCTTGTTTATTCTGGGATTAATTCTATGCCATAAACAGTGATTTCTGAAACGGAATTGCTGATCACTATAAAAAAGATTTTCCAGCTGAAAATTTGTTTCTTTATCATTTCATCTGTAATTATTGTGTTGTTTCTTAAGTAATATATATATATATATACACATAGATAGATAGATGTAAATCAAGTTATGCGTTAATTTTTTATAATTTTTTTTTTTATTATTATTTCCAATGTCATATTATGAACAGTTACAGAAAAAAGAACAACAACAACAACAAAAAAAAAACATACAACATACAACAACAAAAATAATACAAATGCTGAGACAGAGTTCATTAATCTAACAATACTGCCAAGTTGCAGATCTTTTAGCCACTAAAAGTGTTACCAGGTGCACCACGGGGAGGGTAGATCGCTGCGCACCCCTTTTTTATAATGTTGTTCTTCTTGTTTATTGGAAATTAGTTTAATTTAACAGACAGCTTTTATATAGCATGAAACGTTTATTATAATTGAAAGTGATGAAGACATCTTTTTTTTTTTTAGACTGTAACACAATCATGAACAAATTATTTAAAAGAAGTGTAAAAATAAAATTACTCAATTCTTTCTGACCTTTTATTATTACTATTATTAAAATTGATTGCTATTACTTCAAGCACCAATACTCCGTAACCTGCTTAATATTAGAATTATAGTTTTCAAAAATTATTAGGATATAAAAATAGTGTGTGAATACTACTTAAATACCGATATTTTATTTTAAAAAAATAATAATAATTCTTCATGCGTAACAGCCAGCGAGTCATTACATTTACTAAACAAAAAAAAAAAAAAAATATAAGCAATTTCTGAATATTACCTTATGAAGGTGAGTTTAAATATTGCCTATGAAGAAGTAATGCAATTTGGGTGGTGTTCGATCATATTATGACAGCCATAATAGCAGTGATTGCGAAGCTATGGCGGGTATAAAAAGAGCTTCATCCGCCGTAAAAAGAACAATATGGTTTGATTTTTGTGCTGACGATGACAAATTGACTTGCATACGAAAAATGGGACTATTTTTTTGAAAAACACCATTTGCATTCAAGATTTTTACAAGATTATATTATGCCTACAATATACATAGATGGAAAAAATGACCTACTTTTATTTTTTTATAATCATTAAAGTAATTTATATTGTTTTACAGTTATGCACGTTATTATTACAGTTTTCAGTTATTCGCTTTATTACTACTGTTTTGCAGTTATGAACGTTATTACTACAGTTTTTACAATTACGCATGCTATTACTACAGTTTTAGAGTTATGTATGTTATTATTATTACAGTTATGCGCGTTATTACTACAGTTTTACAGTTATGCACATTATTACTGCAGTTTATATTTATGTACATTATTACTACAGTTTTACATTTATGTACATTCTTATTAGAGTTTTACATTTATGTACATTATTACTACAGTTTTACAGTTATGCACGTTATTACTGCAGTTTTACATTTATATCCAATATTACTACATTTTACAGTTAGGCACGTTATTATTACTACAGTTACGCAAGTTCTTACTACAGTTATACACTCTCTTTACTACAGTTACGCACGTTATTACTACAGTTATACAAATTCTTACTACAGTTTTGTACGTTCTTACTACAGTTTTGTACGTTCTTACTACCAATTTTACTGGTAGCGCATATTATTACTACAGTTAAGCTCCGTTATTATTACAGTTTTACAGTTATGCATGTTATTAGTACAGTTTTACAGTTATGCATGTTAGTACAATTTTACAGTTTGACATGTTATTATTACAGTTTCAAGGTCATGCATATTATTATTATAATTTTATAGAAATTATTTGGCAATAAATAAAAATGAATGTGTATGTTCTATATGTTCTAAGAAACTTACATGCTCTTTTAAGCTGGTTTCCACTGATACTAAAAAAAACTCACTCTCAAAACGTCAGACAATTAAAAGTTTTATCTTTTCCTACTCAAACTTCAGATTAACTGACGCTCTGTGACATGATCCAAATAATGCCATTTTGTGGGGACCCACCTTTACACTGATGATAATTTTTAATTTTATATATCTAAATTTAGAACCAGTAATAAATAATCAGCGACAAAACTTTCTGTTTGCTTTACAATATAATAATACCTAACTTAATTACTATTGTTTTCAGTCTACACATTTAAATGTACTGCTATTCTGATTTAAAATATAGGTGGATAGAGTATTCTTATTGAAGATTGTATTATTGTAATGCCATGAATGACAAGATTTCTGTTTATTCCGTGCTATCTGGTTTAAATGTAAATAATCATTTTAAAATGCGGAAAAGCTATGAA
The DNA here is from genome assembly GCA_021605095.1 of Caerostris extrusa. Lineage (NCBI taxonomy): Eukaryota > Metazoa > Arthropoda > Arachnida > Araneae > Araneidae > Caerostris > Caerostris extrusa. Next base: position 44,384 of record BPLR01007265.1, read on the forward strand.
AGTCATTATAAAATACCAAATAATGCCATGAATGACTAGATTTCTATTTATTCTTTAGTGGCTTTCTGGTTTAAATGAAAATAATCCTTTCAATATGCGGAAAAGCTATGAAAGTCATCACTAACATTGCCATACTTTGATACAAAAACATATGTGTTATTTTTTAAGTGTAGCAAGGTTTGCGAAAAACAAAAATATGGTTATTAAGTCATCACTTCTGATATTTTCTATGTTTCATTTAGTCTCTTAAGTGTATGCAAGCCATTTCCCTCTTGAAAAACCATTTTATATTAAAAAGATTCGCAAAAATTGCGTATGATTTACAAACCGAGTCCTGAGAACAGATCCTCCTTTCTTAAAACAAATATTCCCGACAGTGACATATCCCAGACCACTAATTACAACTCATTTTTATTTATTTATATAATTATATATATATATATATCGTATATATAATGATGTTTTTTATTACTTCTCATTTTCGTTTCATTTTATTTCCGCTTCTCACTTCGCCTACAGTCAACCAAATTAATTATTTTGTTCTTTAAAAGTATTTCACGACAAAAGCATTCGTAAAAGTTAGAGCGAGTCTTTGGAAAACAAATCATTCAAATTAATATTCCCAGACAATAACGCATCCCAGATCACTAATCACAAAACATCGAAGTTTATTTTAATATTCCGACGAATCTTTCTCCGTTTATGAATCGGGTGAGAGCCTTTTCTATTTTGCGCAAAGTGAATTAATTCATCCGCAACCGTAACCAGGTTTCTTTCTTACCTGTGGCCGCTAATTAACAATCTCATACAGATGGTAATTTGGGACCACAAAAAGCGGCACTTAATGAATGTACAGATAACTGCGGCTTAATTGAGTATGCAAATGTTTGAACTCCCCACAACTTCTGGGGGACTCTGCCTTATCAAACCGCCTATTAATTTATCCCGGCCTTCTTTTGTCACGCGTTATTGGAATGGACGCCCGTGTTTTCTATGTCATGCATATATATATAGAGATATATATATGTATGTGCATTTTAAAGAAGATGCTAAAAGTTTTACCTTGATTTTTATTTTGATTTTTATAGCTTTTTTTTAATCAATTTTTTTACTATTTTTAAATCTTAAGCCATTTCGGCTGAGATCTCTCGCATTTTAAACTGCAGATTTAATGTTAATGAGGATGCGCTACGAGAAATCCGCGACTTTTATTTTAAAACACTGTTCGGCTTATGTATGCTACTAACAGTCCATCGGTGTATGATGAGAAGATGACATTGCCTGTCAGTAAAGGTAATTTCCCCGATTATATCACCCAGATTAATCAGGTTGAATCATGGGAGGTACTGCTACTTTTATAAAATATTGATGGGTCTTGTGTTTGATTTATGTATGCTACTAACAGTCAGTCCATTGGTGAATAGTAAGGGACAACATTACCTTTCTTATTCCCCGACACCTTAAATAGCAGTTTAATCAGGGTGCACTACTAGAAGCCCTTCACTGTTTATAAAACATCGATGGGCCTTGTGTTTGACTGTACTATAACAGTCCATCTGTGGATGATGGAGGGACACAGCATTGCCTTTCCGATAGATTAATTCCCTTTTTCATTATATAGCAGATTAATTAGGGTGCACTATTAGAGCCTACCACTTCTTTTTGAAAAAATATCGATGACGAGGTCTTAATAACAATTCACTTCGATTGGATGATGTGGGGCGGCATTGCGCTTTTCATTAGGAGTAATTTTCCCCATTATATAAGAGGCAATCATTGTGCATCATGAGTAAATCTGCAACTTTTTTTTTAAAAATATTGGTAGGTCTTGTGTTCGACTTATGTATGCTGCTAATAATCTATGGGTTTAGCAGGCGGAAGTTTCATACGGGATGTACTATAAGGCTTACATTTAAAAATCATCACGGTATGTCTTGTGTTAAACTTACTGAAAAGGACCAGTGAGCGACATTGCCTTTTAGTAGGGTATTCACCACCCCTATTATATAACAGATTAATCAGGATTCACTGATCTAACACCTTTTAAGTATATTATGGGCCTTGTGTTCGACTTTATAATATGTATTGCTCTAACAGTCCATCGGTGGATGATAAGGAGACGACATTGCCTTTCGAGTACATATACCCTCTGTTATATAGCGAGTTAATTAGGATGCACACGGAAGCCTACCACTTTTTTTTAATATCGTGTGCCTTGTTTCACGACTTATGTATGCTACTAACAGTCTATCAGTGGGTGATGACGGGATGACATTGACTTTCAGTAGATTGTAATCCCCCTCACATCATTTGATAAGCTGATTCATCAGGTTTTTATTTTACGAAGCCTACCACTTTTTTTTTTAAATATCGATGTGCCTTGTGTTCGACTTATGTAGTGCTACTAACAGTCCATCAGTGGGTGATGACGGGGCGCATTGGCTTTTTCGAAGATGTAATCCCCTCCCCCTCCTTTATATTGGCGGTTCATGTCAGGTTGTACTACGAGAAGCCCGCCACTTTTTTGCAAAGCATCGATGGGTCTATGTTCGACTTATGTATGTTATAACAGTCCATTGGTGGATGGTGAGAGGACTACAGGTGATTGACTCACTTGATTTCATTATGTCTGATTTTATAATTTGAAGATTTTACCAACACCACTTTTATAAATCATACTATATATTAATAGTTTGCATTTTAATAAAACTTATTACATGCACACTTGTCTAAGCATTAGTTACAATTACAGGTTCTCCAAATTATCCTTTTCAACATTTATTTTCTATTTAAAATTTGTTGAATAAATCAAGAAAGTGGTTAGATTACACAGCATACCATGAAAATTGCTTGTTTGTTTTTGTTGATGATTCCATAAAGATTCAAATCGCAATTTAGTTTTCTTTAAACGTTTTTTTAAACTTTTTTTCCGTTCAAGTGAATTTTTCTTAAGTCTGGGATTGGGTGTTCTTTTAACATGTGTTCGTTTTAACCACAGGTGTGTGCTTCCTTTAGCGTTGCATTTGCAATTGGCACGTACCAAGCAGCCTTTATAATTTATGTTCCACGAGGGGGGCATGCTGACGATTGGCGCGAGATCAAAAGAATTCGAGAAACTATGTTCCGTGTGTTTCGAAGGGATAATGATTTCTTGCGGGACGTTATTTTATGCAGAAGGGCATTGAAATACTTGACGCTGGGTAGCTTTTATATTTGAATTTTGAATCTCAGCGTGGCATGTTTTTGAAAGGGGACTGTCCGTTCAAGTTAATTTCGTAATGGAAGGACTTTTGTATTGAATTATTCTTTTCTTCTGCGTCTTTGACTTTGCATTCGGCATGCTATTCAATGATTCGAGGAGTTAATTCTTCAGTTAGTTGGTGTAATTTTCAAAAATTTTTTGTTGATTCCTTTTTGTTTTTGAAATCCTTATATTACTGTTATTTTTTTATTTCTTGTGGAAATCAATTTGGAGATTGCTTGTGCATTATGTCGTGAGACATTTGTATGAATTTTAATTGGCTGCAATTTATTGTGAAAATGAAAAGAATAATGGTGAATTCCCTTTGGCACAGTAAGTAAAATAGTCAATGGAAATCATCTGTTATTTTTAGTTAAAAGTTATTTGGTGGTTTTTTTGTGCTTCAATTGGAAAACAGAAAACTACAAAGGACGGGAGGAGGCGGAATAAGTACAGTTTGTTGATTATAATGATTTAAATTGTTATAATTTATTCAAATTAAATTTATATTTATATACAGGCTCGTAATATGCATGCCAGTATATGATTGACACTCATATGGATTTTGAATTTGTGGTACAGATTCTTTGGCGAGAATGCTTGAGACATCTGGATCAGAGCTACATTCCTCGTTCCTTGCAGATGCAAATACCTTAGCAGAAATCTAAACTTATGATTTCTTCTAAGTTAAAAAATCGTATGGTACTGGGGCTAAATGTCGACAGAAGAAATGGCTACTACTCTGCGGAATTCAGGATGAGCTCCACAAAATATGAACATTTCTCTGATGGCGTTAAAAAACATCAATAATGGTTGGCGCTGCCTGATGCCGAGTTCTTCTCATCAGGCCTTTGATTGCCAGCTTTGCAGGCCACCGTGGTGTCAGGACTATCGCCGGATGAATGTTATGCTCAAAGCTGGTTGTCAACATAGCCAATATTATTTGGGAGCATCATATTTGATTCTCTTTGTATTCTTCTTAGGGGGAATACGGCAACAACAACAACAACATATGATTGGTTATCAAGTTCTTTCAGGTGTGCCTATACGTTTTTAGTTGAGGAAAAGTAATTCCATGAGCCTTTTTAATTTGGTTTAAGCTTACAGCCTTTTTCAAATTAGAACCTTTAAAAGGAACCACCTTTTGAAAAAAATAGGCAAACTAAATGGAAAACTACGATCTTATTAATAAAGTATTTTATTAGTGGGAATGTATCAAGTACAAGATTCTAGCATCTAGGAAGGTTGGAAGATTTCAGCAGAATGCCGCAGAATGGCCAAGCCCTTCAGTTGATGATAGCCTGAAACATATTTGCGGCCGGAATATTTGCTCAGTGCAATATATGGTATCCACTTGAGACGCATCAAAACTTTGCGACTTGCTGGCCGCCTTCTCTAGCCATAAATTTCCATAGTCTTCATAATAAAGCTTTATCTTTACAAAAAAAAAAAATATTCGTAGTTGTCTTACATTTTCACTACATGATGTCTTTTACCTTCAACTATTCATGCACCACAAACTAGCCATTACAGAGTGCGAAGTAAACTTAGGCCTTACCAAACTTGCAGCCATAAATATTCTTGCTTTTCATGTTTTTATATAATAACTGCTCTACCTTCACTATTCATGCCATAAAAGATGGCCAGTGGAAATGTATGGCGCAATGCCGTCAAAATTTTTGCAGCTTATAAAATATTTTTAACTGACCACATGTTTACTACATGTGCTCTACCTTCAACTATCTATGTCACAAACGATGTGCACTGCAGAAATGTACCGATGCCCACCGAGCCATTTTAGCTGTCATGTTAACTACTACGTGATGTGCAAAATAGAGTGTAATATTACATTTTAGAATCTAAAAGAGATGTCTACTTCCACATATTAGTAACATTAATTCACCGAGTCTGTCCAGACAACACATTTCAAATAAGTTAGAAAGGTTCGATCTCCAAACTATACTAAGGTGCAGCAACAAGAGCATCTCTGAGATTGTTCGGCTTGCTTTTGGTCCCGAGGATTGTTCATCTAATTACTGATGCTGGATATTTAAATTTTTAAGAGAACTTTTAAAAGGTTTCACTGTAATCCATTAAAAATAACAGTTTTTAAGGAAATATTCTTTTTGAGCACTTTGTTGGTGTTAACATGGGTAGCTATCATATATCACAAGCTAACTATGTCCGCCGTGATGTGCATTAAACTACCGTATTCGGCTTTGATAACTTCCTTATTCAGCTTTGTTAAGGCATATTAACCGCAATAAGCTACCATATTAACTATTAGATTGAACAACCTTATTTATGCTGAAGTACGGGCACTTGAAAAGCCGAAACATACGCCCGGCACTCACCATTGGAACATGTTTCGGAAACATTATAATATCTGATTTGTAAGTACTGCACATTCATTACCGGAAGCTTCATGAATTAGCCATCGTTGTTACTTCCAAACATCAAAGAACTACATTCATGATATATATTATGAGAACAGAGAACAGACAAACCATAGTCGACCACAAATGAAGAGATACTATTTGAAACGTTGAGGGCAAAAGAAGAATCTCCCGAGGGTTCAAAAGTAAGGTCCCAGAGATAATAATGTCAAAAGACTCTTCTTGAACACGTGGGAGATTTGCCTTTAGCTCTACTGTGGAGATGTTTTGAAATAATCCTCTTTCTCTCAGCTTTTATTGAACATGTGCATACTAATTATCATTTGCCAACTTTTCCGACACAATTAAACGCATTAGCCGTATTAACCACCAGCTCATTTATATTAACAATGACAGGGGTTGAACACGCGGTATGCTAAGGTACCGCCATTTACAAGAAACATTCGATCTCCTGATGAACTTATGTTCAGGTTTTATGTGGGTTGAGAAGCCCAGGCTTGTTTCCACTCCTGGAAGACCTGGAAGGAAGAATATCGTTCCTCTAAATGTCAAAAGAACATTTCATAGGAAAGTATATATACTTGCCCTTCCAGTCATACAAGTTATATATATATGTGCACTTTACTTCACTCTCAACATACCATACAGTGCAAAATAGAGACAGACCAAACCATAGTGAACCACAAATGAAGAGATACTATCTAAAACGTTGAGAGGCAAAAGAAAAGAGTCTCTTGTAAGGTTAAAAGATAAGATCCCTAAGATAATGATAATAAAAAGGCTTTCTTGGACACGTGGAGCAATTTGCCCTGGCACCTATTGGAAGATGTTTTATTCATCCTACACTCTTTCTCCATCCATCCACTGACCTTTTGTCCATCCTGCCGTCTCTTCGACCCTTTTAATTTGCTTAAGTACGTGGCACGAAAATATCGCGGTTGAAATTACCGAGATGTTCTCGAAAATGACTCACGCTTAAGTTATCCGTCTTTCTTTTCACATTTAAATCAGAGTTGGCTTCGTTTGACCCTTTGTTTCTTTTTCTTTCAATAATTCTTTAGAAGAAGGTGTTTCATCATTGAGGTTATACATTGTGAAAATAAAATAAGAGGAAGAAAATGTGTTAGTGATTTTAATTTCAGTGCAATTTATAAGGTACAAAATTTGACCGTAGCCAACAATTTAAGGGGGTAAATACTTCCCAAGGGCCACGGGTTGTTTGAGAAAAGAAAAATTAAATTTAAATTTTAGCAGATGGAAGGGATTTATTATGTGAATTTCAATGAATATTTTGAAACGAGTTGCAAAGTATTAGTGGACATCGGTACATCTCATCATGCACATACATGGGGCATGAATGGTTGAAGAGTGAGCATATTATGTAGTAACAAACATGACCTTCAGGAGATGTTTATTACCTAGGGAGTAGATAAGCTGAAAATTGGACATCTTTCATCTCTGCAGTGCATCCTTCCATCTACATCTCTCATAGTTGAAGGTAGGCGTACCACCACTAAGCTTTATTAATTCCTAGTGCAGAAAAGCCTACACCAGGTCCACTAGACCTGCGTCGCAAGCGACTCGTCCATGGCTAAGAGTGGCAGGCTTCCACTTTGGTGAGGAACGACAAGGGCTGAGGAGCTTGTTGAAGCATCAAGACTAAACTCTACCATCCTATTAGACCGGGGCCACCACCGTTTAAGAGTGGGTTCAGGGGCAAACCTGAAACCTGTGGCACCAAGTGCAAAGAACTCTCTAAGCACTCATTGCATTTAGGCCCAACGCGTGATTTCTGAAGCAATCAAATGTCAGTTATTAACCACGGGGTATTATTCACGTATAAAATCAATACATTTTCTAACACGATTTTAAAAAACAGTTCGACTAATTTCATGTTGGAAGACCATCTTTAATCACAAGGTCTAAGAAATACATCAACGATCAAAATTCCTTTCATCTTCAAACTGTGGGTAGAAGAATTGAAAATATCCACTTACATATGGCATTCTTCTAAATTCCAAACCCCCTACCCACCCTCCCTCGTCTCATTAAGCTTACGTAGGAACCTATTTTAAATAATTTTCACTCCTTCCTTTTGGGTATTCAAATCTCCACTTATTTGCATGTTTCAAGCAATCATAATTAAAAAAATCTTAACCTAAGGCACTTTTGAGTTAGAAAGAACGAATAATAAATAAATAAAAAATAAAGCTAACTTGAACGGAATTTTCAAATTCCATTAACATTCGCTCACGCTACATTATAGCGCTGATGCATTAATCTTTTTGACTCAAATTCCATTGGAATTTCTGCTCTCGCACTTTTTGTGTTGCCAACACAGGAAAGTGAAAAGCAGGCATAAGTAATAAGCCAAGGCACGATCACGTTCGGAAATCATTTAGCAACAAGTTATGACTGCATCATTGTTCTGATATGTTATGCTCGTTTTTAGCCCCCAAATTTAATGCCTCCCCCTCAGTGGCTTAACGCTAGCTCAGCTTTTAATTGCGTTTATTATTCTTGTGGTTGATTCAAAATTCTAGAACCGGGGACAGCAAACATTACCGATTATACAGCTATGGGGTGTTTGTTCCGTCCTCCATTTATTATCGTTTTCTACATTTTTATTATTTATTTTCTTTCCTTTCTTTTTTTTTTTTTTTTTTTGTTAAATATTTTCATTTGACGATTTTAAGCCAACTCCGTAATTAACTAAGCTGGCTGTTTTTGATTATAGTATTAGTAAGTCAGACGATTTTTTCTTTTTCTTGCTCTTTTTTTATTTATTTTTAATTTTTGTGTCCACCCCTTTTTGATTGCCATAACACTTGCGATTATGCCGAGGGGTTTTAAAGAATGTGTGTACGGTTCAGTTAAAGATCGATTTTATTATTGAGTGAGGCTTTTGCTTGTTTTTGTAAAGATATTCCCTTAAAAAAAGGGAAAAAGTGGAATTTTGTATAAAAAGTCGTCAAAAGGCATGCAAAAGGAGCATTTCAAAAATCTTGAACAGTTTTGGTTTATTGTTTTTGTTTAATAACAAAAAAGGGTTTTTTTCTCACTTAAATTTTATTTTTTGCGAACAGAAAATAAGAAAATAAATTTAGAGATGTTCCATGTTATAGAAAAATTAATGATTTATTTCATTAAAACTCAGTTTTCTTATGAGGGATATGGAGTTGATCTTTTGAAGCTGTTCGAGAAGATCAATTTTAACTCCGGTTAAGACTGTTTTCTAAGAGGAAAATGAAGCGTTTGACTGATTTAAAAAGAGTGTTTTCCAAACTTTTATAAGATGAACTTTAAAAAAAAAAAAATGCGTGTTAAACCAATATCCATTTAATTATTTTCCTATTGTACTGACAAAATAAAAAAAAAGCTCATATTCTGCTTTATATGCGCCAAGAGGGAAATGGAGCCACCATGTAGTGTGCAGGTTGGGGCATTCCGATTGTAAATGGGTGAGGTTTGGGTTCGGGGATATGCGAGACTGGGTTGGAGGGGCCTGCAACTTATTGACACACCAAGCACCACCCACACCTTACCAATTGGGGGCTTACCACAATATTTACTTACATTTTAAGAGGCAGAGATAAATTTATAATAGATTCGGAAGGAGATTCCACTTCTAAGCCAGAAATCGAGCTCTCGTCTACGCGCAGGGTGCGTGGAGGTAGCCTTCTCATCCGGTATATATATATATACCACGAGTGACGAGAGTCGTGGGACCAAAAGCAACTATGCAAATTTTCAGATGGCAGTAGCATCGCGTAGAACAGGTATAAATGCGCAGTGCTTTCGCAAGAGCTTTCATTTCTGTTCAAGTTATTCATGTGAAGGGTTTTGAGGCGTGTTCGATGACAGCACGACGGGGAGTGCTGGAAGCTTTTAACGCGGAGTGTTAGTTGGAGCTAGACGCATGGAGTCAGCGCATTGCTAATACGTAATAAC